>OZ026808.1:14079078-14365909 GCA_964023185.1 Macaria liturata
GCCGGCGCGCGCCGCCTCACCGCCGCCGCTCGGCCCGGCCACGGGTGTCGCGATCCGAGGCAACGCGGCCGCTAGCAGTGATCCCGTCTGCAACAAACGATCAAACATATAGTATTTGGCAAATTCCCCAAACAAAATATTACATGTGTAGTGTGATTGTTGGTGTAAGTGCCGTAAATTTTGAGACAGTAAAAATATATTCTACTAGTGGGTGCTCGCGGTTTCGCTCGCATTAAGGAGTAAAACTTGCATCACGTAACAAACCCCTATATAAACATATTTCACAACTTTTAAAGTGGCATTTCTAAAAATCCTTTCTTAGCTTATGCCTACGTCATAACATCTACCTGCATGCCAAATTTCAGCCCGATCCGTCCAGTAGTTTGGGCTGTGCGTTGATAGATCACTATGCCAGTCAATCAGTCACCTTTGAGTTTGATATATTTAGATTTCCAATTTATTTCCACTCAGTCATTTGAGCACTATGTCACCTGCGGGATGCCAGACTGTGTGGATTTACACTAGCTCGTTAGGAACTGACATGAAATGTGAGGTAGGTTCCGAGAACACGTGTCTTCCGAGGAAGACTTGAGCACCCACCACGATGTACTTCAACAATGAATAAACTCTACGAGGGATTCCCGACTTTCAGTAATGACGAAAACAACTCGAATGAGGTAGAGAGAAAGAACTTTCACAATTGCATCCGAATAAAACAATTACGCTGAGCCAGCTCATCACTAGGGGTTGCCGGTTCGATTCCCGCATGACACAAGTATTTATGAATTTTAAAATGTATAATTACTTGTGTTGAGTCTGGTCGTTTGTATGTATATTAAGTATGTATTTATAAAAAGTCTTAAGTATTATATCCGTTACTAGTTTTTTTTTACATGACATAGGCTCACGCTTTACTACAACTTGCCTGATGTTAAGCAACGTTATAATCTACGATCTAACACGCTTGCCTAGAAGAAACCGGTTTACTCTCGACTTGAAGACTAGTACTGTAATACCCACGACACAAGCGTTTGCTTAGTGTGGGGCTAGATGGCGCTGTGTGCAATGTCCCGGAATATTTATTTGATGTATTTATTGAAAGCAATGGTCAGTTACCGTGTGGTGCGAGTTGTCCAGCACGACCACGGGCGGCACCGCGTGCTCCGCGTGGCCTCGAGCCGCCGCGCCCGCCTCGCGCACTCCGTAAGAGTTCTCAGACAGTGGCGTGCTTCTGTCCGGGGATATATCCATGTCTTGTAGCGAGTGACCTTCTGGAAACAATTCATCGATTACTATATTGTACGCTAATAATACGCGCAGATGCTAGTTTTTTAAACCAGGACAGTAAACTAGGTTCTATCTTAGCTGACTGGAACACGCTAGTTCTGTCATATTAGAAATAGGAAATAGTATATAATCAATTATTTAAAAGCGTTGTGGCTCGGCGGTTTCAACGTCTGCTTTGCATCCAGATGCAACCTGGTTCGAATCCGGCCCTACACCAATGACTTGTATTTTCAAGTTATGTGTGTGTATTTGCACTCGCTTAGCGGTGAAGGAAAACATTGTGATGAAACCGACATGTTTGAGGACTACAATATCCGAGGACATGTGTCTTCCGTGGAAGTACCTGGGCGCCCTCCACGATGTATCTGCACAAGAGAACTCCCCTAACTTATTGATTCTGCGGGGGAGTCACGACCCTCAGTCATGAGGAAATACGACTCAAGAGAGATATAATTATTAAACAGGGTATGGTGTAGGTATAAGTTACCTTTCCCATCGTGTGCGGACGCGTGCTTCGACCTGGCTCTCTCATGGCCCTCTTCGGTCCGGTTGTCCCGGTTGATCCAGTAGCGGTCCGACGGGTTGCAGGCGCGTTTACTCGGCTTGTCTGCCTCCCGCCGGCCCGACCGCGATCTCGATCTTTTGTCGCGGTCTGCAAAATTAATCACATAGTAGATTGTACTATAACATACGCGAACCTATACTTTGGATATTAAAGACAGTTTTGTCGGAATCTAAAAAACCGCCCCTATGAAAATGGCACATACACACGCCCCGGCCTGTGCCCGGCAGTAGGATTCGAAACACTGTGGATGATGACGATCGTCGTTTAATTAAATAAAATAAATATTCCGGGACACAACACACAGCGTCATCTAGCCCGATAGGAAGTAAAAGATAATTTGGACTTACTTTTTACTTCTAATTTGGATAGATTAGTGGTTTAGCAGCTGGTACATAAAACATGGTATATTAAATTTCATCACATTTCACATGAGTAATTCCTAAATATTGCATTGCATTTAGTTATCATGGGGCTAGATGACGCTGTGTGAAAATATCCCGGAATAATTATTTATGAACTGGCTAATTTGGTGACATATTGTGTCAAATAGAGGAAAGCTCTACTGTCTAAATTCATATAGCAATAACTATAATAATAAAGAAATCACAGTAACGAACCTTAGACTTGGCACGACCTTGTCTAGATTTCGTTACTTTTTACAGATAAACAAGCAGCTCCATCGAGACTTGGCTAGTTTTTTACAGAATGTTTTTGGTGGGATATTACTTCTTTTTGTAGAAACGTGGGCTTATTGATTTATTTATAGAAATTTATAGAAGATAGTGTCCCACTAAGCTGGATTTTTGCAATGACAGTCGATTTTTTTATGTACCAATAGTAGAAGGGGGCATTACCATATCTCTAATACAGCTGAGACCAGCTGAGGGTTCTTCATCAGATACTTCTGACCTTCGATTTTTGACATCAAATGAAGCGGCCCACCAAGTTGAATATTTTTTGTTAAGGCGGTATGTCGATATCTCTAATAGTTTTGTTGGGCTCTTGTGTTTTCTAATCAGGGTCACCAGGTACTCCAGATCTTTGATTATCCTAGCTTTTATAGTTTTCCCTTTATGTGGCCGTTAAACCCTAACTCTATACCAAATTTCAGCTCTCTGAGTTTATGGGAAGTACTAGTTCTATTTTGATGATCATGAGTGAGTGAGTGAGTAAGTGTCTGTCATAAATGCGAAACTTTACTACTTTACCTTAGTTTCGGAACTAAATGATCTACCGATTTGAAGTTTTGGATTTCAAGTGTGTCCATATAGCTTACCAGATAACGAAAATTTCAGCGTTCTAGTCCCATCCCCATAGTCCCAATTGTAATTTGTGGTATTATCAATAAATAATTAGTATTTGTATTTGCATCCAGAAGTTCTCAAATAAGGGCCTGAAATTGCGGCGAAATGGTTCTAGTAAAGGAGGGTACGGCAGTGTTTGTTTGCAGCGGACGCTGCCGTGCCCCCAGACTCGTATTCTCTTTGTGATACATGATTGTGCATAGTTGATATGGCAGACAATGTTACATGTGTCAAAATGTAGATGACGGCTGTATAGATCTCCATAACAAGCCTTATACAAGTCAATCAATTCATTTCTAAAAACACAATTCTCAGAGAACGATCTTATATATAGAAAGCAGGCCGCTCGAGCAGCATTGAGGCTAAACATTAAACATGTAAACATGAGCCATCGACCTTTTGTACCGGGTTCAATATGTTGCGGCCATTAGATAGATAGATGATAACTGATGCAGTAGACATTGTCGTTAGCACTATAAGTACCTATATCTCTACTGTAGACGGCATTATATTCCATAGATGTTATATTACTACGAAAAACTCGGTTATGTATGCCCGCCAAATAACTTCACTGGTTACTTAGTATATCGATCCTGATCAGTCCACCTATGTGATATAGTTGACGGTAGGATTTCGTAGAGATTATAAATTAATAGTAGAGCAAATGAGATGGCTTACAACTAGAACTAACATTGGCATTTTAAATATTCTTAAATTAGAATTGAATTGTCACAAAATGACACCAAATTAGTCTTATTTATATATTTGTATAAACCCGGTTTAATAAATGTGACATCTATAAATGGCGGCGGAATTAATTCCATCCTTATCGCACAGAACAACTCTTTCATTAGTGTGAAAAGGATGAAATGATTTTCATGAGTTTTATTTTTATTTTTCATGAGTGATTCAAGTGTTCAAGTGTTCATTTCATTACATGTATGTAGGTGGCTTTGGTTTATAAGTCGTCGATGTGATGTCTCGTCTCTAGTGCAATTTCATTAGTTGTCTCCTTGCACTGAAGCACCGGGAATAGAAGTCAATTACGTTATATGAGCATTTCCTCTGTTCTAAGACATAACTGTCTAAAAACAGAGGAAATGCTGTTCTAAGACATAACTGTCTAAGAACAGAGGAAATGCTGTGTCAGAGACCGACATATGTACATCTTTGGCTCTAGTTTTTTGGTTGTAAATGGAAATTTACCAAATAAATAAATGTACTAACTCATTGAAAACAAATTGCTTACATACATATGTACAAATCTATAGTTCAAAAAGTACAGAAATCAAATTTACTCAACTTCTTGTAGAGATCGTTCGATCAAAAATACTATAATATAAAGACGTTTTAGACTAACATATTTTAACAATTAGCAGTGACCAACCGATAATAGTAGTTCCAAGAATGTCTTTAACGTTTCAATTTCGTGGAAAAAATTTCGGAATTCGTGAATTTTTGTCACAGATAGTGACTTAGGCTTCCTTTTTCAGCAAAACTCAGCTGCCACTAGTCCACTAAACAATAATAAAAGTATACTTACTGCTTCGGGATGAATATGTAGAATCTTTGGGTGCATTCCTCCTCGAATCAAGGTCTCTCGGCTTCTCCCACTGCGACACTTCAGTGATGCAGTTGTAGTAATACCTCTTGCCTAGGGAGCTGATGTGTTCAGACCACTCGCTCCCCGGAGGCATGCTCACCGCAGCCACGTTCTTCTTTTCATTTTTACTACTTCTACTAACGCTATTCATTCCACTACTTCTACTTCTTTTGTTCGATTGGTTATCATTCCGTTCATGGTTGCTCCGCTCTCTTTCGACGTCTTTACTGCGTTCCTTAGGTGATCGAACACTTTCTGGAAATTAATTGAAGCAATGGTTACATAAACGATACAGGACAATAAGATCAACTAGATGAGATAGACATTTTCAAATTTCTGTTTTTGACAGTATCATTTATTTTTATTATAAAACGCGTACGCTGCTGCCATTTACCTTGTAATTATATAAATAATGAATATCTGAATTACTCAAGACAAAATATAAAGTTAATTCATAACTATAATTACAGTATTCTTTCCTTCATAAAAATTCGAATTACATCCTAAAAGCTACCTTTTTTATGCAATACCACTAGGTTAATGTATAGAATTATTTGGTATAATAGGCTTGTCTCCAAAAAACAAGAGGAAGAGCATTATATTCGATACTGTTAAGTTCACACATCATACAAAATATATACCTAAGTTTAATTGCAATATGCTAAACAAAATACACACTCTCCTCAAATTGAATTTAGTTTTCATTATATTATTCACATTTGTGACCTCTGAATTATCTATCTGAATGCCAAATTTCGATTAGATCATTGGGCAGTGGGTTAGTGTACAATTTTAAATATATCATTCAGTAACGGTTTATTAGCTCCGGCATGCTAATAAAACTAAGGAAAGATTGTTTTTTGTCAGAAAGAGGCTGGCATACAAAACTTTTTGATATGGCTCATGGTCGGATTAATACATTAACCGGCAGCACTACTAAAAATTTAAAAAAAAAACAGTTTCCACATTTGAAGTTTAAATTCGGAAAAACAGTCCTCTATCTATTTTTTTATTATGGCCATGATTTAACGTCCTCCATCTTGAATTTGTATGACAACCTGGTTCATTGTCATGAGTTTTATAAATGGCCGCGAAAATATTAGTTAAGTATAAAACTCACCGTTTCATAAACTGGGTTCTATTTACCTCAAGATATTACAGCTGTCAAAATCATACAAAATGCATAAACAGCTTTATTCTCAGAGCCTGATAATTCATTCATTTTGCCGGTGACAACTCGGCCACTTCACATATTACAAAGACTAGGGATCAAATGTGATAAGTATAGAATAGTTGTAACATAAATTCCATGCAATGCTCGTTACAGTATTGAATTAAATATCATTGTCGTTGTCATTTTGTAGGATTAAGTATTAATGTTATATATCTTAACAATTACTGATGTTTTAGCAACTTGTGCTAACATTTTAAACTATAAATTCACTGATTTTTTTAGATTAATATTAGGGTAAATTACTATTGAGTCATATAAAGATTACGGTTTTATGTTTGTATGTTGTGAATGTTTTAAATTAATCTAATGCTCAGTTTCATATAATATACATACAATGTGTAATATAGGAGAGTATTACTTTTTGAATTTTTTTTTGTTGGTTGAATTGACAGTAAACCATTTTAGGCAATTTGTATGGCAGTCATCTATCTTTTTCTATTGGTTCGAGCACCATACTTCTATCTTTATTTATTTATAATGTTACACAAAACAGAATGTGTTCCCAAATAAACTTAATATACATTCAAAACTGGTTTTGATACAGAACAAATTCCTTTAAATCTTAACCCTTCCCTTTACTATTCTGGAATGAGCTAAGAGCGCCACCAGCTGTTTTCAAGTAAAAATAAAATATTTCCATTTTTTTGGTGTTCAGTGATATATACAAAACTATGTCAAAACTTGGTTATATCTGTCATGTTTATAACATCCATCAAGAAACATTTTATTGTAAAGGTTGCCAAGGCTTGAGCTAAAAAAAGCTACCTGACCACATGAAAAGCTATGTTTCTAACACTACTAGCTCAATCATCTATATATTATAGTTAACTCAAAAACAAACATACATAGACTAATGGTTGACATCTTAAATTGTTGGCGTCCATTGAAAGATCTCGCCTCTAGAACACTAAATGCATAGGAGTTTTGTAGTTACTTAACATGTTAACAACAATTGTCATTGTCTATTTAAATTAGTGTCCAAGAACAACATACAATATTGGTGACAATATAAAATAGTAGAGGGTAGGCTACTTTATATGACATAACAGCTATATGAGAAACCACATTGAATGGAAAGTATGAAGAGGAAGGCCGCTAAGGACATTATAGTGACCCAGTTAAATAGGATACAGGTGCTGTATCATATGAGAAGAATGAATTAGCTAAAACTCATATACAATTGTATATACTTCACAGATGAAGCCCTCATAATTAAATTTTGAATGGTGTCTTCATTAATCATAAACTGTCAAACAACATATTTGGATATTATGAAACATAACATACTTATATTTATTTCTATCACTGAGCAGTGAGAAGTCATAGACTCCCGAGACACAATGAAAACTAGTTTGGGAGGCTTTGGAGTCAAATATCTTTTTGTTAAACAGAATTATGCTAAATAATCCAATTTTTTTTATTTCATTTATTTGATCAGTGTTATGCCAACACTAGCAGACGATGTAGGTACACTAACAACAGTAACACTTCCCTACTGAATGTTTTATGTACATATGCATACCTTATGTACAGGGAATAAATATTCCGGACATTGCACACAGCACCATCTAGCCTCACACTAAGCAATTAACATGTCTTAACTATTAACTAGTTTAAGACAAATTTATGCTAAATAAATGAATAAAGAGCATCTGTTATAAAAATTTGTTGAAATTTAAAATGAAGTATCCTAAACATAATTGTATACTAACTTATTGAATAGTCCTCCTCCTCCTTTAGTCATTTGCTTACTGCTGAGCATTGTGATGATCCCCACCCACTTGTTGGACTAATAATCGCCATTTATGTCGATCCGTGGCTTCATGTATGGCTATACTTGCTTTCGAATAGTAAGACTCAAAAATTAACAAAGATCAACTTTTATGGTTATGTTAAAAAGTTAAAACTGTAACACTACAAAACCTATTCAGGTGGTTCTCAGAAGTCAAGGTCTTTGTTTACAATTAACATGACATAATAGGTATTTCATAACTTAATTTTTCTTAGTTTTAAAATCTTTTAAGATTTCTTTAGAAGCCATATAAAGTAGCTACAGTTCAAGTCTTTTCAGTAAAAGTTTGTGTGAAATTTGCTCAAGCTAACAATACAAGATGTCTGCAATATTCACAACTTTGTTTTGAATTTTGGTTCATGAGCAAGTAATAAAGCAAGCATAACTACACATAATCTAGAGTACAACATAACTTGCTAAAACAGGCCAAGGGTATGTCTTACCTGTGTACTTATTTCTAGAGGATTTGTAGTCTCTATCTCTCTCCTTTTCTGATCCTTTTGGCAGATAGGAATTTCTTGATGAAGAATATCCTCGGTCTTCAACCACATGGCTGTAGTGATGGTGGCTGTGGCTGGACTGGCTGGGGTGGATAGCATGTCCATGAGACATGTTGCCATTGGGGGAGCGCAGAGGTGTATACCGGCTGTCAGAAGATCCATACTCAGCCGGGGGCCGTCGCTCGCTCTTGGAGTACTTCTGTTCAACATAACTTACACTTAGCACAGACCACACCATATTCACTTTCATTTCTATGAGACTCATGTGGATTGTAGCAATATTTTTATGATAGCTACACTTGGAAACATGAGTGGCATTATAGTGTCATTTACATGAAAATATATATTTAATGATATTTGGAAAGTAGACTATAGTTTAAATTCTGCTAGTAACTAGATTTATAATGAATAGAGTTCTTTCAGATGGGAATTCAGTTGAAAAGCATAACTAAAGTATGTTTACCAATCAGTGCTCTTGTTGTTTAATGTTTACTCTAAAATGGCAGTTCAAACATAGATACTAATATTATCAAGCCAATTGATTAATATTAGTTGTCTGTTTTTACCAAGTTAATTGAAAATGTTTAAGTTATCAGTTCCCAAGTATGTGTTTAATAGGTATGAAGGACATGGAGATATAGCTTATAATGTTATTATTGTAGTAAGAAACATGTCATTGTGTATACACTGAAGTAGTTACAAGTTGTGTCTTTAGAAAGTAATATAAAGCATTCCACAAAAGAAATGATAGCATGTTTGTTAATTAAATTGGATAGGCAAGCTTAGCTTATTCACGATAGGCAAAACGGATAAGTAACTGTCTGAAATATATATTACGTAGGGAAGTACATCATTTGAGCCATAGCACTGGACATTTGCAATTCGATGGAGTCTAGCTCACACCAGCGGCAGGATATGTTTGTGGTCTTACCTGATACGGATGGGCTTGATGCTTCTCAAAGTACCTGAAACGAGACATAAATCGTTAAAATGAACAAGATTGCATGAAAACCGATTCGGCGACCGCCATATAGTTGTAGATTCGTATAATTACGTATATATAGCCAAAGCATCTGAAGCCATATCATACCCACCCATCGCTTATTCGCTTTAGAGGTTTCCTTGCATGCATTACCATCAATGCAAGTGTACGATTTGTAACGGCTTCACTAATAAATTATAATTTTCAGACCACTGCCATGTAAAGCAATTTTACAGAAGGCTGTGATTTATCTCGATGGACGCCATGTCACATTCATTCGAGTTCGAGGCAAGACCATAGACACAAAAGACACTTATCTTATATATGAACGAGATAGCAAGACTTGTTTGAGAGAGAAATAATATTGAATTGTCTTTGGATACAAAAAATATAATGTCTATGGGTTACATTTTATCATGGAAATAATATATAGTACTGGAATTATGACTGCTGATCCAATTACGAGCAGGTGAGGCGCATGTATGACAGGCTGTTGTCTTTTTCTAACTAGGGTGACAATAAATTATAATTAGGATATATCAATTCATCTTCTTACCAAATCTGGAGCAGTCTCTTTTGGGGTCCTATTTTACCTGCATCTTGCCAGTCATGATGATCCCTAGCTCTATTGACGCGTTAAGTAACAAACACCAACAAACTTACTTACAAATTAAAATGCACTTTAGTTTGTAACTTATAATAGTATCGATTCGGTTAATTGACAGAGAGGCTATGTAATCAAAATCATAAACATTTTGCAGTAATTACAATATTTATTATGTGAAACCATGGTATAAGAACATACGACTTGGCTAATTTTTATCAGCACTACTACTAATAGCTACAAATCAATTACTAAATTTTTCTTACCACGGCAGGAATTGGAATAGCGTCCTTTTTTAACAAACGGAGAGAATTTGGAGTATAAAAAGATGTTGGATCAAAATGTAGACCGCAAACTTTGGAGAATTTTGTAATAGGTCGTGTTATATTTAAGTTATTTTGCCATTTTATTTGAATGTTTTCATTTTTAGGAAAACTGAAAAAATATCATATTGCACAAATTATTTCAAGCACGAGAAAATATGGTCACCTTAGTCCCAATAATGTAATCTTACTTAAACTTTAGCATAACTGTAGAAAGATATATTGCAGCCACTATAAGATTCACTTCTGCATCTCGGAACACTACAAGTTCTTACCATTTTGTTATTTTTACAATAAAAAACATTTAAATTACATAGTTACAAATGAAATTATTTTTTTCCCGCCACCTTTTGTCATATTATAATGTCATCATAATTTAATGTTGCTTGTGTGAAAAATAATATAATATTAATTTGTTACTTATTCTATTTTGTGTTAATTTCACAAATTAATTCAGATTTCTTTGTGTCGAGTAAGATTTATAATAAATTAAATTAAATTATTTATTGCTAAATATTTCATAACTTAGTTGACAGTGACATTTATCACAGATTATTTTTTAAACTGGCAAGCTGTTGAAGCAAGACAACAGCCTGCTCTATATGCCTCTCATTTTTTACTGATTTCACTCCCGATTTAACATTTATAGAAAATAAACTTTAAGAGTAAAAACATAAGGTTTCTATTCGTATAAAATCTAGTTCACAAAACAAAAGAGAGAACAATCCTGAGGGAAAGAGAGGGATGAAATAAAAAATCCTTGATCATGGAAATAATATATAGAGGGATGAAATAAAAAATCCTTGCATTATATATTCATATTGCCCCATTAGCCCATAGAGTAATATAATATACCAGCATTAGCCCCTCCAGCCTCCAACACTCCAACCAGACAAAACGCGAGATTTAAAAATATTTTTTTTAAATACAAGTCTTCATAATATTAAAATATACAATATACCTAAAATAAAATGTGAAGCCAAATAAAACAAACTTTTTTTTCAATACCTATTTAACATATTTTGCAAAATGAACATAAGTACCTACACTTTTTTTAGTTTGGTGTATAAATATCGTTTATTATTGAATATTTATTTAACTGTAAATTTTATACACTATATACATAAGGTTAGTAAAATAATAAACATAGATTATACTTTTAGAATTCTAGTTAATTTTCAAGAGCTACCATCGTTGTCTATTTTCACTTGAGAACTGATACACTACAAAGTTATGGCCAATAAAAAAAATAGTTGTCTATAGCTGTCATTTTTTCTTTTTGATTATAAAATTTATTTTTTTGGTATGGCACGTATTATTGGTGTAGCGTCCTGTTGGTTAATGGTTCCGTTCAGTTGGTTGGTATAATAGATAGATAACAGATAGAAGGAATGAAATACTATTACCCAGTGGGTAATAGTATTCTTTGGTCTGACCGCGGACCCGTTCTTTCCAATTTCTTCGGCAGCCATTAGCTTAATTTCAAGATTCGCCGTATATAAAAAGTACTCTGTGTTCGAGAAGTTAAATTATGAAGTATAGGTAAGTTGTCTGTTTTTGTTGTTCAAACTTTTACTGTTGTTGTGTAGGAGCACCCAAAATTTGACACAGCACAATAGCCGGTATACTGTATCACTTCACATGTTAATTACATTCTAAAAGTACTTAATGCATTCCCGTGGCTGTCTCGTGTCCCGTGGGGCTCGACTTAGGAATACCGATCATCGATTTTAGGGGGTAAAGAAGAGGGAGGTGACAACCCCTGTGAAGAGGAAGATCATACGGAAATTGCTACTTTCGGTTTTTTTTTTTATTCCTAACCTCAAAATTATCCAAAAGTCTATTTTATTCTGTAGCAAGAGCAAAGTGGGAGACATAATAGGGAAAGAGTAAGAAGACCTTCCCCCTCAAAGAAGAAATTAAAATATTCGTCATGGGGCTGAAATTTGGCATGCAAGTAGATGTTATGAAATAGGCATTCGCTAAGAAAGGATTTTCGGAAAAGCTGATTTAAAGGGGTGAAATAGGGGATGCAAGTTTCACTTCTTAATGCGAGCGAAGCCGTGAGCATTCTTATTATTATATTATATAAAGTTCAATTACCATTGATTGACTGACTGACAGAATTGTTCTCCCAGAAGGAGTCATTTTCCCCCCAAGTGTTATATATTTTTGTAAAGTGGGGGGTTCAGTGACCTCAGGAAAAATCCGATATCAGCTGAAAGTGGAAAAAACCCTGGAGTACCCCAACGGATCTCGGAAACTATGAGACTTAGAGTACTAGAACTAACTCTTGTTAATTAGGTATATTTAGTTAGTAAACAAAAGTCGCAAATACTTTTGTTTAGCGTGTGTCAAAAATTAGGGCCTACAATACTTCTTTGTGCACAATATTTTTAACTAATCTGTCAGTAGGCACTAAAAATTATTTGGATGAACTTACTCGTGAGCAAGCAACATAAAACTGTCCATGAGAGAAGCAATGTTCTCTCAAGTCAATACCTGCAAATTTGAGAGTTTGCCCTTGAGACTTATTCATTGTCATGGCAAAGCAGACTTTAAGGGGAAACTGCAATCGTTTAAATTCGAACGGGGTATCATTAGGTATTAATGGGATTCATGGTATAAATACAGTTTCCCCTTTCACACACCCTTTGAATATAATGGCTTACACTATATTGCGATGCGCATGCAAATAGTTCTGTTGTATTGAACAATTTTCCCTTCTGCTAGACAAAAATGGGAAAATCTAAGGAGATTTATACAAACTTTTATCCTTCATTTTATCTTCTTTAGGGGTGGAATTTATCAAAATCTTTTCATAGCGAGAGCTTACGTCATAGTAGCTTTATGCATGCAATGTCTCAGCTCGATCAGTTTAAAATTGACAAAGTTTCATACAAACTTTCAACCCCTATGTTATCCCTTTAGGGGTAGAATTCAACAAAATCCTTTCTTAGCGGATGCCTACATCATAACATCTACCTTGATTCCAAATTTCAGCCCAATCCGTCCAGTGGTTTGGGCTGTGCGTTGATAGATCACTATATCAGTCAGTCAGTCAATCAGTCACCATTGAGTTTTAATATATATAGATAGTATATAGTATAGATAAGTAATAATCGTAACTAATTAAAATCTCTCTTTTAGAATGGACCAAGCAGTCACCGATACTCTAGAATACTTAAGAAATAATACAGGTTTCAACAACTCAGCCCCACGCCTGGAGGGAATAAGGCGTCGGCTGTTGGGTGGGGCTTGGATCGGTATGACAGTTATCTTTAGTTCTTCTGAGTACATATATTTTAAATTAAATATTTCATTTAGCGTAGAAATTTCAAATCAATTGAGAATCTGTCATAAAGCGAATCTGTCCTAAAGCAAATAACTGGTGTATTTTTATTGATTTGCTTATCATTTTATTTTAGTTTTTTGTATTTAGTTACAATTAAACTAAAATGATTACTTAACCAAAACATTCAAATCAATTTTTTTTGTGAGATTGATCCTGATTACATATACATATCTAGGAACTTTCGTATAAACGTGCGGCGCTTACTAAATTTGCTACGTTTTTGTACATACAGACATCCTTTATATACTTTATTTCTCACCTTTGTGAATTTGACACCTCAACCAAGAATTTCTCGGTAGACTACTCAAATCACCTAATTCTACGCCTACAAAAAACATACTCCATCTTCTTTTTCTTCTTCTTATGGCGCCTCTCCACCTAGTGAAGGCTGGCAGTTAGCTCTGCATACTTTATTTTGTTTGTTGCCAAGCGAAACACTGCGGCACTTCTGATCCCGGTCTCTACTGTTATTAATCTAAATAATAATTTATTAGCAACATAGAAACGATCTTTATTCAAAGGTAAGCAACATTTACATCACAATAACGCTTTAATTATAATAGCCAGACAATGTTTAGACTCCAACGCGAAGCCCTTAATCCATTACGGAGGGACGCTGCAGCCAGCCACTATACCACTATTACCTCACAAACCTTTGTGACAGTCCTGTCAAGCTATGTTAAGCCTATTAGTTTCTCGGTAGCGTCCAATGACTTAACTTGAACGATGCCCTATTTTAATTTCTTCGTTCAAACATATGCAAAATATTCGTCAGGTGTTACGTAGTTATCACCATTGCTGTCGTGGGTCATAATTGAAAACTTACTCCAGTCATTCACCACATATCTGACAATTTCTGAACGCACCTCCATCGCTCTATCTTGTGTTCCGTACATTAAATAAGAGAGAGCACGAAACAAACATGCACCGTCACCAACAATAGGGATGACAGTTACATTCTTCAACTTCTCCATTAATGTTCAGATTTTAAAAAAGTCTAACCGACAAAACCTATACTTAAAACAAACAAACGAAAACAAAACAAATGCTTGATGCCTAATACAAAGTGACCAACAACCAAAACAATTTAGATACCACTAATATTCAACCAATTGCATTAAATTCAACTACTTCTCGACGCAAATTAAACAATAACTGGCGAGGGTCATTAATCCGCGGAAAATTTTAATACCGCGATTCAGAAAAAATACTTAATTGCACAACGCCATCTATGGGTGAATGGATAAAACATCCGTAGCATGTTCTAATGCGGTCCGGGAATAAACGGGGGCATTTAGCGATTTAGTAATTTTTATCTTATGCATGCAAAGTCTCAGCCCGATCGGTTTAAAATTGACAAAGTTTCATACAAATTTTCATCCCCTATTTTATCCCTTTAGGGGTAGAATTTATCAAATTCTTTTCATAGCGAGCGCCTACGTCATAGTAGCTTTATGCATGCAAAGTCTAAGCCCGATCGGTTAAAAATTGACAAGGTTTCATTTAAATTTTCATCCCCTATTTTATCCCCTTAGGGGTGGAATTCATCAAAATCCTTTCTTAGCGGATGCCTACGTCATAACATCTACCTGCATGCCAAATTTCAGCCCGATCCGTCGAGTGGTTTGGGCTGTGCGTTGATAGATCACTATATCAGTCAGTCAGTCAATCAGTCACCTTTGAGTTTTATATATTTAGATTAAAATATTGCTAATCAGACGTAATTAGTTCAAATTTAAATTTCAGCGAACTTGCAGTGGTTTTTTTATGTAATTAAAACTGTCAAATCATGGTGATAAGGTAGTGAATTTGAACATTGTCACCTTTGAGTTTTATATACCAGGCCACTCAGAAAATTTTGCGAAAAAAAGTTTTTATGAATGAGAGACTGGGCAGTTTAAAACTATTTTAAAAATATGATTATTTATGAGTAAAAATAGGCACATTCCAATTTCAAATTTTCCCTCCACATTTTTTGCAAGCTAATTTAAATTATCGTGTCTCAGTAAAAAATGGATCTGCACCGGGAACATTATCGCGCTATGATTTTATACGATTTCAAGTGCTGCCTGAAACCGGAAGAATCTTACGAAAGACTTCAAATGGCTTTCATGGATGAAGGCCCTTCTAAGGCAACCGTGTATCGTTGGTATAATGAATTTCGGCGCGGTCGACTAACTTTGGGGGATGAAGAAAGAAGTGGTCGCCCTTCGACGGCTGTTACGGAAGAAAACGTGCTAGCAGTGAAAAATTTAATCCAAGACAATAGGCGAGTTACATACCAGGAGATTCAGCACATTGTGCAGATTGGATCGGGAAGCCTTGACAAGATTCTGCACGTGCATCTTCGCGTGAGGAGGATAGTTTCACGCTGGGTGCCGCACAACCTCACCGATGCTCAGAAACAGGCTCGGGTGGAATGGTGCCGTGATATGCTTAACAAATTTGAAGCAGGTTCGTCTCGGCGTGTTTATGCATCATTACAGGCGACGAGTCCTGGATATATCAATACGATCCAGAAACGAAGCGCCAGTCGACAGTTTGGGTGTTTCAAAACGAAGCAACGCCTACCAAAGTGAAGCGATCTAGAAGCGGGGAGAAAATTTTGATCGCGAACTTTTTCAATTTGACTGGCTACTTGGTGTCCATTCCTTTACAAAACCAAAGAAGCATCAACGCCGAATGGTATATTAATAAATGCTTGTCAGAAGTTTTCTCTGTTGTGAGCAACAAGCGACCAAACACAGGGCTCCGTGGGCTACTGCTCCATCATGACAACGCGCCCGCGCACACCGCGCTCAAAACGAGGGACTTCCTGGACAGCACGCCGGTCAAACTCCTGGGTCACCCTCCTTACAGCCCTGACCTAGCACCGTGTGACTTCTTTTTATACCCAAAAATAAAAAATCTGCTCAAAGGGATACAATTTTCGTCACCGGAAAATGCGCTGTCAGCGTTCGAGCAGGCCGTAAACGAGGTGTCTGCGGCGGACTGGAAAAAGTGTTTCGAAAATTGGTTCAGACGCATGAAACTTTGTATAGATGCTAGTGGAGAGTACTTTGAAAAGATTTAATAAAAATATATTTGCCCATAGAACATTTTTTTTCTGTTTCGCAAAACTTTATGAGTGTCCCACGTATTTAGATTAAAATATTGCTAATCAGACGTAATTAGTTCAAATTTAAATTTCAGCGAACTTGCAGTGGTTTTTTTATGTAATTAAAACTGTCAAATCATGGTGATAAGGTAGTGCATTTGAACATTTTACGACATAATATAAAAATTGAAATTATTTTAGATTTCAAATCGATGTTTTGTATTCTATAGTCAAGCTATATCGAGTATTTTACTGAATTTCCAAAACACTTATTAAAATGTACTAGTAGCAGTAATAGTGAACAAGTGTTTATCGAAAAAGATGTTGATTTTACCTAACAGCAATAACAATAAAGATAATAATTTTATTATATTAATTTTAGTTTTGGATAGTTATAAAAATAAACCAGCCAAGTGCAAGTCGGACTCGCTCACGAAAGGTTCCATACTATCGTCTATTTTATGTATTTATTTCTATAGTTAGTATATTTCTAAATATTTACTTATAGGTATATATTCAAGTTTCTACCTGCTTATTAAGATTGAGTAAAAAAAGCTTAAAAATTATGTTTGTTGTACGGGAGCCCTCCTTTAATATTTACTTTATTGTTAATTAATTCTGTACTTACAAAGGTAATATACAAGTTAATATTCTGTAAAATTTTGAAGTGTCTACCTGTTACCGTTTTCAATATTGAGAAACATATATGAAAGAAAGCTTATCATATGGGACCCATATTAAATGCATCATAAAATATAACCACAGGCTATGTCATCATAAACATTTGAGAAGAAATAGGATAAGCAGCATAGGAAGTACCCAAAACCAGTTGAGTAGATTAGGTAGGTTAGTTTTTAGGGTTCTGTACCCAAAGGGTAAAACGGGACCCTATTACTAAGCCTCCGCTGTCTGTCATTCTCCAGGCTGTATCTTATAAACCGTTAATGACTTTTCACCCTATGGGGACAGTATTGTTTTAAAGAAATTTTATTTTATTTATGTAGTAAAAAACTTATAATATCCTTACTGTGCCTATGCGACTGATTTTGATTTTAAAGAGATGTTATAATACATGTATATGAGACTGTTATTAAAATTAACCAGTTTATTACTCTACTTATTCTTGCATTTTTCAGGTACATACATGGATTTGATGGTGGTTCTAGAACCTGCATCTCCTTGGCCACCCGACATGGTGACTATTACTTGCTCCCATACTCAAGAAAAGTGACAAAACCAACCCAGTAAATTTGGCAATCAGTCTTGCGTTAAAGTACATCGTATCTGTGAAGCAACATGGATTTATGGTATTATTATTTGATTACTTGTAAGTGTCCAGAGAAGAGCGACCACAATGCCGTTAATATGGTCAAGCAAAGTTTCAGAGTTAGATGATAGACCAATGGATGAGGAGATGCTACACAAACATGCACACTTTGTGCTTCAAGATAAAGTATAAGAAAATAGAAAAAAAGCCAGGACCAAAGCTACTACAACACCTTCTTATCTGATAAGTTGGATATAACTAACCATGAACAGTTTTGAAACAGGGAATTATGTGAAGTTTGTCAAACTTCTTTGCTCCCAGACGAAGTGTGTTATGTGTGCAAAATCGATGAAGAGGCAGATAAACAAAAAATATCTGACAGAAAACAGCTGATCTGGCCGACGATACTGTACCTGTAAAGTTAACTGCAACTGATAACAGGAAAATCAAATAGATCGGAAAACTAGTCAAAGTAGCCAGCAATCCTAGACGATCGGGGCTATGGACACTGTCCTTGGGGATGTACCAGACACACGAGATGTTGTCCTGACGGACATGTGTGGAGCCTCAATCCCTCTTTCATGAATATTTAGAAAAGTTTCTGTCGAATAAAAAGACCTTGGAGGCAAAGAGATAGAGGCTTACAAGGTTGATTTTTTCTACAACAAATACTACCCAACGGCACGCTTCGAAGACTTACCCAAAGATCCCACATGCCCAAATCCAATTATTAGATAGCACAGGTTCTGACCCAAAGGAAGGTGAAGAGAGACATGAAAAATACTCCAAGCATCTTGGACCAGCTGGTTGAGAAGTCGGAGATAGTATACACGATAACAAGACTGAGTGGATACTGGTCAGGTGGCGGGACAGCTATTATAAAAAGGGTCGGAGTCATCCTCAAACCAGGCGCGTATGAAGAGGCAGACATGTTATACACGCCTCAGAAACCATTGGGAATGGGGAAGCCATTCTGTGTGGAAACACCACCGCCGCTGGACAGGGCCCCCCTCATTGCACCACACGACATCTACCTGCAGGTAAACGTCATGTTCCTACCGCCCTGAGAACACCAACAGCGAATACCCGCTAAATGAAGATCTCAACATAGTATATTGGAGCGACCAGGTCAAAGAGATACTGTTCTCTGCTGTAACCGGTCCTTGCCATTCCACATGAAGACTGGCTTGAAGAGGATCTAAATAGGTTTTACTTCAGGGCTGCATACGATATTGAGACGAGAAATATAGTGGACGTCCCAAAGCACGCCAAGATAACGTCGGGAAACATTACGCGCCCCGGAAAGGCAAAGGAAAATCTAAGAAACCATCGTAGCCGACCCGACGGAGTGCTTGCGGCCGCTGCGGGCGCTGGACGTGTTCGCGGGCTGCGGCGGGCTGGCGGCCGGCCTGCACCGCGCCGGGGCTGCCCACTGCCGCTGGGCCGTGGAGATCGAGGAGGCGGCCGCGCACGCCTACTCACTCAACAACAAGGATTGCATCGTGTTCAAAGAAGACTGCAACTCGTTGCTGCGCAACGTCATAGCGGGCGCCACGCACTCGTCCGCCGGCCTGGCCCCGCCCGCGCGCGGCGACTTGGAGCTGCTGTGCGGTGCCCCGCCCTGCCAACATGAACCCTTTCAACTCGCGTGACTACTCCAGCTTCAAGAACTCACTGGTCGCCTCGTACCTGTCGTACTGCGACTACTACCGTCCCAAGTACTTCTTCCTGGAGGACGTGCGCAACTTCATAGCGTTCAAGCAGGGCATTGTGCTGAAGCTGACGCTGCGCGCGCTGCTGGACATGGGCCAGGGCACGTTCAGCGTGCTGCAGGCGAGCAGGCCTCTATGGTGAGTTTGCCTCAATAGTACTGTTTCTTAAATCTATATTATTTTAGTCTGCATTGAATTTGATGGTGTAATTTATAGGTTGTTTTATAGTTTGCCTCTGGCAACACTTACTATGTTTTTGATTTTTGAGCTTCGTTAGTGTACAAAACGTTCAGCTTTTACTTAAGTCTACTCCATCTACTTAACAATAATAGGATTGGATATAATATGAGTTTACCTATGTCCAAATTAATGATTTTTATTTTATTTCTCAGAGACTCGTTTTCTTAGACCAGATTATTGTTTATCGTTTGATTAGACACATTTCGCACTTCTTGTTTTTGCGCTCTTTGTACTCCTTGTACTTCAGCCCCGTTGCCCTAAACAGTGATGGCATTACACTTTTGTTTTTATTACATTGAGTATAATGCCGTTTGCGCCGAACCAATTCTTAAGAATATCCATAGCTTTCTTTTATTTTTGTTTGTAATTGATCTTTATTTTTATTACTTATTCCGACGTGAGTATCATAAGCGAATTGACTTACATATGCCCAGTTAGGCGTAATATTAACTAAGCCACGCAAAGTGAATAAAGACGTGATAAAGAGAGAGAAGTAATAACCAAGTATCCACTGATATGTTTGGTTGTTTCCAGGTTGGATCAGCTGGGATGGCTACTTCAGCACCCTAGTGACCGAGCCCGAGCCCAGGGGCACACCAGGTCGCGTGCTGCATCCAGAAGAGGCGCGCGTGGTGTCTGTGAGAGAGTGCATTCCCCGACAGCCACATCTTCGCAGGCTCCGTCGTTGACAAATACCGACAGGTAACATTGTGAACATTCATACATTTTTGTATAGGTTTTTACCAATCAAAATGGCGAGATGGCTAATATTGCCATGTTTCAGTTTATAAGATATTGTAAACAAGTAAAATTAGTTTTCATTACTCATACTCTGAATGTAGGTCTGAAGTTGCCTGAGGAGCGGGTTGAAAGTAATACTTTTCATCCCTAGGGAGAATCGCTTTCAACTGACAGCTGTCAAATTATAAAAAAAAATTGTTCTTTTTCACATATCTATTGAACCCATTGATCTCTATCAGTACAAGTACGCTGGATTGGCTGGTCGCCGCATCGTTTTGTGCCTATTTGATTTTCGCCATCTTGGCGCCGACATCGCCAGTGAACGTCCACGGAACTAATAGTAGGGACGGGACAATGTAACAAATTATATCGACAAAAATCTAATTTTCACATAGGCGATAGAGATACCTGTAGATGTCTATCCTTTTTAACCACTGACCTCTATTACTACTAGTACGCCGGACTGGCCATATAAAATAAAAACTATTTTGTGCCGATTTGAAGGGCCTCCCTTGAGTGTACTGAAAACTAAATTTGGCATTTATTTCTCAAAAAGCAAATTGCCATCGTGTTGTTTACATCCTTTCCGCGATTTTATTAACGTTTTAAGTGTTTAATATTTAATCTAGTATCATACAGTTCAATTTATATTTATACTAGCTTAATACTTATCTTTACCAGCAATGAGAGTGTGTGTGTTTTGCAAAACTCGTTACCAAAAGGGAAGCGGAATAACCTTCCACAAGTAAGAGAATTTACAATATTATTCTAAAAAATAAAACGTTATGTTAAGATAATACCGTCACTAGTAATATTACATGCCATTAGAACGAATTATTAGTAGTCGAAAGGTATTAAGAACGGCCACATTACAATCGTCGTAATTTCGAAATAATTCAACAAAATTCAAGGGACTGGGTCCACTGGACCCAGTAGCGAGTCCTTAAGTGTTAAGCCACAGTTTTAGTGAAGAATCTTTTAACCTGTAATTTAAAAACAAACCGTTCACTGATACAATTTATGCCAGAAAAAACATCGACAAATATTATCGATATGGAATATCGACAACACTATTGTGTTGTTTATGTTTATCAAAACTTGTCAATGTCAAGTCAAATACGTTCTAATGTGAAATTTTCAAATACGTTCTCATGCATGTAATAAATGCATGGAATTAATATATAATAATAAGGAATGAGCACCGCTGGTCCAATTACGAGCAGAACGAGGCGAATGTATGACAGGCTGTTGTCTTTTTCTAACTATAGTGATAATACATTATATAATTAGGATATTTCAATTCATCTTCCTACCAAATCTGGAGTAGTCTCTTTCGGGGCCTTATTTTACCTGCATCTTGCTAATCATGATAATCGCTAGCTCTATTGACGCGTTAAGTAATAAACACCAACAAACTTACTTACAAAAGGCACTTTAATTTGTAACTTATGATAGTAACCGACAAAAAACAAGTGTATTAACCTCTGTTATTTTTCAGACACCACCAGTACCTGACACGCTTCCTACTCAACAACCATTGGTGGAGCTAACCAAACATGACATGCTGATATTCTGCGATGACTTTGGACAGTCAGTTGCTGACTACATAAGAAACAATTCAGGAAATAAATATAACAACATCCTGACAATCTGTAAACCGAACGCACCCATCACCGAGGTACTCAAAAATGTCAAAAGTTACACCTCAAAAATGAGCAAAGGAGACGATATTGTTGTATTAACTTCTCATGTATATAAATATGACATCTCAATAATCAAATCTTTGATCTATCATTGTGATAGTAAATATATTAACTTGATATTGACCACACTACCATATAGGTACAGTAATATATCTAGTAATAAGGACAATTGCTTGAAGCATGCTATCAATGACCAAATGTACGGATTGGCATCACACTCAACGGGAATCAAGGTAATTGATGTAAATTCATATACCAAAACTATGTACACAAAACGCAAATTCTTGTCACCCGATTTCTTGAAGTATATTTATGTTGGAATAACTTTAAGATTTAAACAAATAGATAACCTAATATACTTAACAAAACCTGAATCTCAGTCTGCATCCAACAGCTCAATAAATCAAGAAAATGTGCAGCAATCACTGACTGTAAATGATTTTTTAGGCCAAATGACACAAAAAATAACTGTAATATGTTAGAAAAAGATTTTAAAATAATGCATCTAAATTGTAGGTGTATTAGGAATAAAATGTCAAAAATACAAGTTCTTGCAGAATCATACAGCCCTGATGTAATGGTTTTTTCTGAAACATGGCTGAATAATAGTGAGGTAGAAAATATAGCTTTTAAGGGTTTCAAGCATGCTAGTTACTATGTGAGACAAAATTTTATTCATGGTGGGGTGTCCATATTTGTAAAAAATAAGATAAAATATAAAAAATGTACTAAAATAGATGAACTATGTCATGAATTCCATTGTGAATTAAGTTGTATAGAAATTAGCTTGAAGGACTGTAAGTTGTTAATCATAGGTATGTATAGGACCGGGGCAGGTAATTTTGTAAAAATGACTAAAGTCCTGGATAGACTGTTTAGTTTATTGTGTGATATGACTAATACCAAAATTCTGTTTTTGGGAGATTGGAATGTTGATTTTCTGCTAGAATCCTCAGAACGGACAGCAATAAATGACATCCTAAAGACCTATAAATTTAGAAATGCTGTAAATTTCCCAACTAGATTTGATAAAGGGTCTAAATCATCAATTGACTGTGTGGTTACTAATGTACCAGAAAATAACATTAATATTAAGCACATTGCTACAGCAACTGGGTCCGACCATGATGCTCAATTAGTATACTTGAATACTGCCAAGAAACACATACCCAAATTTATATATGTTGAAAAGCGTTTTTGTGAAAATTATCAAATAGAAGAGTTATGTAACTCAATGTTAGCTACAGACTGGGACACATTATTTAGTGTGTATGACAGCTCCACATTTGAAAAGTTTTTTAATAAATTAATATGGTACATGGATGTGCACTTACCAATCAAAACAAGGCGTGTAAGAAATAGACAAAAATGTCCTTGGATCTCTGAAGATATAATAAAATTACAATTAGACATACATGACCTACATCAAATTCAGAGACAGTACCCACTAGTAACATCCACTCAGGATATAATAGAAATAAAAACCAAGTTAAAGAATAAACTTTTAGATGAAAGTAAGAAAAAACACATTGAGGGTAGAATAAATAATGCGAAAAACCCCAAAAAGGAGGTATGGAATGTAATTAAAGAAGAAACAAACAAGGACATAAAAGAATGGACATGGGATCTATTGGACGAGAACAAAATAAAAGTAAGAAAAGAAAAAATAGCAAGTTACTTAAATAATTATTTTATTTCAATTGGTCAAAACTTAAAGACAAATAACCCACCAAACATACAAGAAGCAATGGGTCTACTACAAATACAGGGATCTCTTCCATCGGATAATTTTAAATTTAAGTATGTAACTCCCCTTGAATTAATGAAGATAGCTAAGAGAAAGATAGACCGATCAGAGACGATGGATATATTCGATATATCCGGATCTTTTCTATATGAAATAATTTTGCGTCTGGGGGACCATCTAACTTTCCTTATTAACAATATTCTACAGTCGGATGAATATCCTAGAACGCTAAAAAAGAACAGAGTCACACCATTATATAAAGGCAAAGGAGAAACCACTTCTGTGAATAATTATAGACCAATAACAATAGTACCCACAGTCTCAAAAATTATAGAATCACTGATGGCAGACAATATTATGAGCCATATGAGTCAGAATAATATGATCACCAATGCCCAGTACGCATATAGAAAGAATCACTCGACTACATCTGCGACTCAAAAGCTAGTAGAAACGATTATTGATGGCCTTGAACATAAGAAAAAAGTGGCTGCAATATTTCTAGACTTATCGAAAGCTTTTGATTCTGTAAGTCATGACCTTGTAATAATGAAGCTCTCAGCTTACGGAATAACTGGAAAACCTCTCCGACTTATAAATTCATTCCTTGAAGATAGAGAGCAAATTGTCGAAGTAAAAATAGTCAAACAACGTCATAAATCATCACCAGGGAAAGTAGATATAGGAATTCCGCAGGGATCGTCATTGGGAAATACCTTGTTTCTGGTATTTCTCAATGATTTATGCCTTAGTGGAATTAAAGGAGAAGTAATCCAGTATGCAGATGATACGACAGTGATTATAACCGCTGACTCACATGAAGAACTTCAGAAATGTATAAATAAAACCTTAAGAGAGTTAGAAAACTGGTTTACGGTGAATGGTCTGAAACTGAATACTGATAAAACGAATATAATGTTCTTCAATGCTGTGTCACCAAACTTTAAAGAAGCTCCATTAATATTAGAGAATGGAACTGAATGTGTATATGCAAAGCATGTAAAGCTATTAGGATTCGATTTAGATCCCTCATTAACATGGAAAGAACATATTGACAATACTTGTAAAAAAATGGCTAAAGGGGTTTATGCATTAAAACAGTTGAAACCAATAACAAGCCCAGAGCACCTAAAGGAAACTTATTATTCATACATACACTCTATACTTTCATACGGCATAAGTATATGGGGCAATGCTACAGACTTTGAAAGAGTGTTAATAATGCAGAAACGAGCAATAAGAGTACTTGTGGGAGGTAGATATAGAGAGTCTTGTAGAAACCATTTCAAAGAGTTGAAGATATTGACGTCAGTGTCGCAATATATATTAGAGATTGTAAAGTTTGTAAAAAGAAATCCACATTTGTTTAAACTTAAGACTTATAACTCAAATAGATCCAAGATAAACAGAGTATTGCTAAAACCTACTGTGCCTAGGCTGTGTATGACTAAGAAACTACCCACTATAATGGGAGAGAAACTGTTCAATAAACTCCCCGCACACATTCAGTCTTTGAATAATGATCAGCAATTTTGCAATAGTGTCAAACAATTATTGTTAGATCAGACACTATACAGTTTTAAAGAATACTTTGAAAATGACTACAGTCAACTAGCAACTGATTCTAATCTTGCTTAGAAATTAAGTAATTAACTACTAGGTAAGGAGTGTGATGCCAAATTGTCATTTTAGCCCCTATACAGCTAAAGTGACAGTAGGTACCAAAATTTATTTAAGTTGACATATTGTATGATTACATACCTATTATTATGTTTGACATGATTTTAATAACAAAAAATTTCATTATTTTATTAATAAAACTAGACATTGTAACTTCTAAAATTTTATTAAAACTAAATGTTATAAATTCAATTTGACGAGATATTGTAATTTGTGTAGCATATTCTATGATATTAGTACTTATACCTATGTTACAACTTTACATTATCAATAAAGATTCTTTATCTTTATCTTTATCTTATCTTTATCATAAAAGAGACATTTTGTTGTGTCCTTTAATTAATTGAATAACTTAATAATCTTGTAACGCTTATCACAAGATTTTAGAATACATATATGAACGTGTACCGTAACCACAAACCTATTTCACTTTAAATAAAAGTCAACCTTAAAAAGTTAAGCATTAGTAAAGTCGCGACGCCCCGGAAAAATATAGGTCACCTTAGTCCCAATAATGTAATCTTAGCATACCTGTTGAAAGATATATTGCAGCCACTATAAGATTCACTTTTGCATTCACTTCTGCATTCTGCATACACTACTATTTCTTATCATTTTGTTATTTTTACAAAAAAATACATCTAAATTAGTTACAAATGAAATTATTTTTTTCCCGCTACCTTTTGTCATAATATAATGTCATCATAAAGTTGCTTGTGTGAAAATAATATAATATCAATTTGTTATTTATTTATTCTATTTTGTGTTAGTTTCACAAATTAATTCAGATTTCTTTGTGTCGAGTAAGATTTATAATAAATAAAATTAAATAATATTATTTATTGATAAATATGACTACGTTGACTAGACAGTGACGTTTCTCACAGATTATTTATTAAACTGGAAAGCTGCTGAAACAGGACAACAGCCTGCCTACTATGTCTCTCATTTTTGATCGATTTCATCCCCGATTTAACATTGATAGAAAATGAACTTTAACTGTAGAAACATAAGGCTTCTATTCGTATAAAATCTAGTTCACAAAACAAAAAGAGAAATCCTGTGATAATGAGAGGGATGAAAATCCTTGATTAAATGTCAAGTTTAGTTCTAAGGACACTAGGGAGGCGCTTCAAATCTGCACAAAAAAGAGCTGTCATTTGGTATGGTGCAGCCGATCCAGCGTACTTGTACTTGTACTGGAGATCAATGATTGAACCATGTTCCAACTTTCTATACAGCCACGATGTAAAATTGAAATAACTTAAGAATATATATTTTTTAAATATCTTTATTATAATTTAGTTTCAACGATTTCTTTAAAATAACTTAGATTTGGGCAAAATATCTCGATAAAAAAGTGTTTTATACAAATTTGAATTAACGTTTAGTATTCTAAATCGAACTGGAAATGAGTGAAAATAAAAACGGCCAGCAGGATTCGTAGGTACCTACGTTTTAATAATATCTTTGCGCGTGGCTGTTATTAACTGTACTTATTTTTCCAGGTTGGAAATGCTGTGCCTCCTCTCGGAGCTGCGTTGGGACGAGTAATAAAGATAGCTTTGACAGCTAGCGGGACTTCCATTTATTTCTATCCAGTGCTATTATATTCCAGTCTGATAGGTGTTTATCCAGGCAAATAAAGGCTTTTTTATTTTATTTTAATTGTTTTATTTATTGTTTATACTGGTGCCATACTAGAGTATTAAAAAACATTTTGGTATAAGTAAAAAATAGGCTGATTATCTTGATCTCCCTTATAGTCTCGTAGCTAAGTTAATTATAGATCAAACGTTACCTGATTCAAGAAGTGAAAAACATGTAAATGACTGTTAAGTGTGTTAAAAAGGTGCCTTCCTTACATTTAAAATGATATTTTTTAAGTCTTCCACTTTAAAAAAGGCCCCATAGTTGAGAAGTTCTTTGTGTTTCACTTCTCAATTGAAGTAGGCCACAGACTTTTTTAAAAGCAAGGACAAATGTCCAAAGGTACGAGAGCAATGCTTATAACAAATGTTACGGGTAGAAACTAATTTGTAATATTATAGATTGAACGTTTCCTAACACAATAAGTGATTAACGTTAAAGTAGCTGATTTAAAAATAAGGATATTATCAGTGATTAAATTTAAATAAAAAATCTGACCCACTTGGGCATTAAAAATCCACTCTTTTCTTGCCCCCGGACGCCAAAATTTTGTCAGGACCAAGGAATATCATCCCTCTTTCTCTCGTCAGGATTCAACAAAGAGGTTAGTATAGGTAGTAATGTAATATACCAGGTTCCGTTCTTTTATCAGGTAAGAAGCATTTTTAGTATCGTATTAGATGCCAGGACGCAAGTCGCCTCGTACGACACCGTCCGGGTATGCTCGGGCCTCTGTGATGGCCACTAGGAATTTCATCCCACTTTCTCTCAGGAAATAGCACTCTTTGGGTTTGTGGACTTAGCTTAAAGTTAAAGTTTATTATTATCTATAAATATTAAATAGGGGGGTACCGTAAAATGGGGTGAATAGGGATCCAGAGGTCAAAAGGACAAAACCGGAAATCAGTTTTGACATTGAATATTTTCTTCTACATCATATTAACAATTTTTAGTAGGATTTGTAATTGAGTATTGAATCTTTCCTATGGCAACATTGAACAAGCGTGAAATTAGATGCAAAGTGTCAAAAATTACGCTTGAAAATGGGTTATACTAGACGCCGGTTATAACAGTGATATTAACTTCGCTCTGTAGGCTTTATTTTGAAATATGATCATAAGAGTGTTAGTTTAATATGTTATTTAGTATTTTGGCCGTCATATGCATATCATGTAAGTTTCATTTATCACTTAATATTAGTATTATCCACAGAGCTTTGAAGTCCATGCTTGTCGCCCTGTGACTAGAGGCGAATTCTTTCTTTATTCGATACAAAACAGGTGTCACCATTTACTAAAACTAACACGGGGGCGATGTGGCCCGATCGTTGTTCTGTGAGTATTATCTTAATAAATTAGAATGTAATGAGAAATTTGTGTATTTTGGGGTGATTAAGGACGTCTCGGGTATGAATAAGGACGGAAGCGGGGTGAAAAAGGACAAGAATGAGATGGATAGGGACGACTAATGTATGAATAGGGACAGCTTTATAGGGTTGTCACTATGCAGTTAACCTTTTTTTAATAGAAATAGGTACCTATTCTAGATAATAATTAGATTTATTTTATTGTGTTTCATATTCATAATAATTAAAACAATTACAACGTAATAATAATTAGATTTATATTTTTATTATATATAATTATTTAAAACAAAGTAGGTAAATACAGTGACAGCCCTAGTAAATTTCCCCATTCACTTTATTTTAGTCTCTATTCACCCCAATTTCAGGGTAAATAGGGATTGCCCATATTTTTGCGTTTTATTCTTAATCTATCTGTGCCAGCGACTTCGTCCGCATGGAATAGTTATTACCATAAAAACGGTTCTTGTGAGTTAATCTTAAAAGATAGACATATACTGTTGCTGACATTTTGTTAGATCATTTCAAGAGGAATAATTCTTTCATACATATTTTTTTGATTCCTTGAACCGTTTTCGCAGCACACGCAACGTAAGCCCTCAAAGATGAATAATTTTCCCTGTTTTTTCACATTTTCCATTGTTTCTTCGCTCATATTAGTTGCAGCGTGATGTTATATAGTCTAAAACCTTCCTCAATAAATGGTCTATCCAACACAAAAAGAATTTTTCAATTCGCACCAGTAGTTCCTGAGATTAGCGCGTTCAAACAAACAAAAGATACAGATAAAGATTCATTTATTTGCCAGATGTAGTTTTTTACATGATGGTAGGTGATAAAATATCAAATATTAGAATCATACATCTCAACCATTACTGGTGTGCAAATTAGACATAAAAACTATACTTAATTCAATTTTAATTATTATTTGTAAAAAGAAAATTTAAGAAATGTCAAAGTTATATACCGTAAAGTGGGGTTATTTGGAAACCACGGGGCTAATTAAAACTTTGGAAATAAAAGATTTGGTAGCTAATAATTTTGTCTGTACTGGTAATATAACTTTTTTTTTATTTTCTGGCAATACTTCAATTCAAGCATTATTATGGGACGAAACTTTGAGGTTATAACCAAAAATCGGTCGTCGAAACAAATTTGTAAAAAGTGTGTTTTTTATGGGTGGACTATTTTGCCTTGGATACACGAAGTTTATGGAGGTAAGTTAAATGTAAGAACTGTCTCGTATCATACGTTTTCTTGTGATTTCAATGTTTCCTGCCAGCCTATTCTAACCTGGTTAGATCGCCAAATATGTTTTGTTTTTTAAATTGGGGCTTTTTGGAACCATTTTGAGGCTATTTGGAACAGAATTCCAAATAGCTCCCATCAAGCGTGGTAACAGTTTTACTAAAGTTTTAAGTGATGTTTCAAATAGCCCCGTATGTAACTTTTGATTATTTAAGGGTAGGTACGAGTAAGTTTTATTTTTTGTTCCAGTTTTATGATCATGGTGCGAACATACAAAAGAAAATTCACGAATACAAGAAATGGAAATTCATATTTGCCATATCAGAATTATAATTCTAATAGCCTACTAGATGCAATTAGTTGTGTGAAAGAGGGACGAATGGGTCTCGTCCAAGCCGCTATATACACAGCCGCACACATATGGCGTGCCAAAAAGTACATTAAGCAGAAAGACAAGAAATATAAACTGTTCACAAGAAAAGGCTGGTCATCCGACATTGTTTTCACCCGAAGAGGAAAATATCTTCCTTAAATATATATTATTGGTAGGAGAATGGGGATTTCCTTTCGACACTACAGACCTTCGTGTGTTCGCACAGAAATACCTGAACAAAATTGGTAAAAAAAATTATGGACTTCAAGACAATATGCCCGGGGTTGATTGGGCCCGAAATTTTCTCAATAGATATTCCACACAACTCTCCAACCGCAAATCTGCGAACATTTCTAGTGACCGAGCCAAAATAACGTTCGAGGACATAGACGCTTTTTTTGATAATTACGCCAAAACAGTGGAAGGGGTTGCTGCAGACTGCATAATTAATTATGACGATTCAATATGTTGTGATTGTGATTTTACCTTTTTTATGATGCAAATTTTACTTACCTACGGCCTTATTACTTTACAAGATAATTCATGATAGGTAGTATCAGGGATTTAAGTTCTCTAAAATAATGTTACATATAATGTAAAATATTCCTACTTAATTTCACGACTACGGGTAAAGCTATTTGTAGTTTTTAGGATCTCTATTATTTGTATTAGAAAATATATTTTACCTATTCGAACATACGTGCCATAAATTACTATAAAGAAAAACTGTGTTACTATTTAAATAATTTGTAAACAAAAAGTCTGACTATAATAACGGTATTGTAGTTAAATGGTTAGTTTAAAAAAAAACCTACTAAAAGTATTCATTACTGTAAGTTGTTGTTGTTACCTATATCTAAAGATAAGTAACTATTGTTAAATTAACAGATGATGATTAAAATGAAACTTGTTACCTGCTAAATTTACTTATTCTATTTTATATATCCATATGTGAATGAATCTGAATATACGTCCTACCTAATTAAATAACGTATTTTTTTTCTTTATTTTAGTTGACCTCCCCTTAAATTGTTCCAAATTCACCCTACACTCTATACTTAAAGTTTATTCGAATCTCCATACTAATTCCAAATAGCCCCAAATATATTTGCGCCACATTTTTAGTTAGGAATTTTAGAGACAAATAATGAAAGATCCACACTATTTTAATATGGTTCAGATACGCTTTTATGCTTCCAAATATCGCACGACTTGTTCTAATCAAAACTCGCTAAAAACTTTGAAAAAGTGCAGTATTTTTGTCAAGTTTCAAATAACCCCAATATTGCGATAATTGGAACAGCACTTTAGAAAAGTGATATCTTTGGAATTGCATTGCGTATACGAATGGCAATACCACAAAGAAACGTTGCCGTTAGGATCTGTAAAAAACAGTTATTAGGACACGACTATCTCTATTATAGCTCGTTAAAAATAACGTTTTTTATAAAATTTTGTACCAAATAACCCCACTTTACGGTACCTACTTAAATTAATGTCACAAATTAGTTATCTTATCATTTAAATATAATTTTACACTATATAACATTTAGATAGTAAAAAATCAAACAATTTTCTTCTAAAAACAGTCAAATTTACATATTCGCGAATTGACTTTGGCAGGTGATTAAAGATTGTTGGTCCCATACCTAAGACACTTTTCCTAAACAGAGCCGTTTTATGCCGTGGGATACAAATCTTGCTTTTCAGTCTCTTACCCTTTGCTAGAACAAACATGTGTATGTTTCTACGTACAAACATTGCAGTTTCAAATATATACAGACATGGGAATGGTAATATTTTTAATTTTGAAAAGTATGGTTTACAGGAATCCATTGGTCTTAAATGACACACTGACCTTATAAATTTTTTCTGTGCACGGAAAATAGTCTCCCTTTTCGTACAATTCCCCCAAAATATTACCCCGTACCGTAGGGTTGACGTCACGTACGCATGATAAGACGTAAGCACAGCTTGTTGGTTCACCACCTTAGATAACCTGGACAATGCATAGGCGAATCTGCTCAGTTTGGAGCATAATGTTTCGGCTTGTTTATTCCATTTTAGTTCACAATCTACATATAGCCCTAGGAACTTCGTTACCGCAGTCTCTTCTATGTCAATATCCTTTTAACTAATTTTTGATGTCAATTGTCTGTATTTATAAAATGTCATGATATTGGTTTTAGTCAAGTTAATCAATAAAAAAACTTGTTTTTATATCTACTTGTAAATATGAAGTATGTATACATATGATTTGATACCTACACATACAACGGGTTTAGTTTAAACTTAACAGCCATGGTTTACGATCAATCATTCGTAGCCTATGCAGATATGTTTACTTAAAAATAGACTTTACTACCAAACACCAAGGTTCAACGATATTAATACTTACAGCCTCTAGATATGGCCATCGTCAACAATTTACGACAAGTATCAAACGAGAGTTGACACAATTCTAGAGACCTTCGTCCAGCAATGGGCTAAGCAAGGCTGAATGATTTTCCGTCCTATTTTCTTAACTGGAAACTGCACTAAAATAATTAAAATCAATAAAAACGTTACAAGAAAGAAGATAAGTGCGACGAAATCTTTTGCAAGAAATATGTATAAATCACTCTTTGCTTTTAAATATACCTAACACTACGGTATTTTGACCTAGACAAAAAATGGGACTGCAATACCTATAATGCATTGATTTATTTGTTTTTCCATGTACTACAATTTAGAAAAAGATTCCTTTTTTCTTTTATATTTTGTAACAATTGTTACCCAATGCTGTGGCACGAAGCTGGTGTTATACCTAATGCCGTCAGGTATAGTTAGCGCAAATCTTCTAGTCCGATCTGAAGTTGCATCATAGCGGCCCGCGCATGTACAGTCAAGTGCTACAATAGTATGTACGAATTTTATATTTTTACCCGAATTTTAATTAAAGGATAGGGTACATGCTTTTGGAAATATTATTACTAAATATATTATCATTATAAATAAAAAAATATATGATTAACATAACAATTTAACAAGAAATATTATTTTAATCTTTATGGTGCAAAGATTGCTGCCACCTTTACAAATAACAAAAACAGTAACAAGAAACAATAAAAAAATAACACGAAATGAAAATTCAACAAAAACACTTAACAAACAGTTATTATAACAAAAATATCGCGCGTGACTGTACTCGGTGGGTGGAGCTAGCGAACGTGACAACCACACACAGAGAACGAAAAAACGCTTTTACGCTGTGATTTGTCAAGGACGGTCACGTGGCATATACCCCGCTAGGGGAGCTCCGCTGATACCCATTTTTTTCCTTCTGCGCCTTATAGGTATACGCCTCGTGTTCAGATCGGACTAGATGTTTTGCGCTTACTTTAGCCATAAACATTCATAGATGAAACTAGCTAAATCAGTATACGCCTCGTGTTCAGATGGGACTAGATGTTTTGCGCTTACTATAGCCATAAACATTCATAGATGAAACTAGCTAAATCAGTCATATTAAGGCATACTTCTTTTAAAAGGAAGAAAGAAGAACATTATTACGGAAGATTTAAAAGAGAAAAAAAATAACACAACTAAGTACACAAAAAAACAAACATAAAATCTGCCACAAAACAGCCCTAACTCAACATAATGCTGGTTGTGTGGAGGCAACCAGCGCTGATCTTCCGTTAGGGCTGGCTGTGACGTCACGCGCGTATGGAAATTGAAGTAGAGATAAAAAAAGCTCTACCTACCTACTTAAATACTAATTATAACTTATTTAGTAAGTTTAATTTTGTTTTCCTTTATTTCCAGGGTTTAACAGACTTCCTTCTATCAGTGGTGCAGTTCCCAAGATACTGCGCCCAAGCCATGGTGGAAGGCCGAGGGTTCAACTAATTTACTTCTAACTAGCTCTAGTCATTAATATTAACTTTAACTAATAAGTTACTTAAGCGTATTCAATCGTGCCATGTCTGCGTACTGAAATCTGCGTTCATTAAATTAGTTTTATTCACTAAAGTTTCTTTTTTTTGCCTAAATTATTTTTTAAATGTGGTCTTCTTCTTCTTATCGAATGTGAGAGGCCAACTCTGGTGTCGAGAGTTTATCAAGCCACCCTAAGGGCCTCTGGCATGGCTTAACTTAACTTACTTATATGTGGTGTATATTTGTTAATGATAATCATACCTACTTAGTTTCATAATAAATAAAAGCCATCACACGTGAGTAACGAGAAAATGTATTTTAAAAGAATTGTTTTTATTTACTTTATTTATATTCAGGTTTTTTTACAAAATGTTGTAATTCAAACAAATTAAACTTAGAATATAGCACAATTAGCACAGAATACAATATTTAAGCATAAGTACACAAAATCAAGAACACTGTTTGTAACAAAAAAATTAAACAATTAAAGTTATGAAAGCTAAGCAGACCACTACCTACTTATAATCATTTTCGCAATCGTTATATACATGCTTAAGGTATATGTGCATACTGCATACCAACATATAGACTTATCAACTTACAATACTAATTTTAAGAAACTACCTAGCATTCCTAGCTATCTACGTGTTTTATATTACAAAATATAACACACACAGAGGACACATTCAGAGGGAACAATGTATCCAAGTAGTATACGTAAATTAAAAAGTATTTCTTATTTTATTGATTACTATTTTACTATATATGTATAGTTTACATCACATTATGTGTACATACAATAAGTGAGTGCAGGTTCATGCATGCTTTGCAATAAAACTAATTTTTTTTTTTTTTTTTTTATTTTTTTTTTTTTTTTGTTCACGTAACTAAAATGTAATCTGTAACAAAGTTGGGTTGAAGGCACAATAAATTTGTAATAGACTAGAAAATAATTTAGAGTAGTTTGTTAAAGAGGGTATCGTTGGTATACGCGGCGCCAACGTCGTTTTTATTACAATTTCATTATTTAATCACATATCAAGCTAAAATTTCAAATAACTCAAGATTTTGTATGTGTCTATATTTACCACCCTAGTAGTTTGTAAGGCTGTATTTTCATCCCAATCATTCAAACCACAGAGCTTTGAAGTCCATGCTTGTCGCCCTGTGACTAGAGGCGAATTCTTTCTTTATTCGATACAAAACAGGTGTCACCATTTACTAAAACTAACACACTTTCGGCACGCACACTACGACGCACGAGATGTTCATGTACACAGTACGCTTCAACTTCATCGGCTGTGCAATGTCGATATTTTTTATCGATTATTTACACATTTACTTCGAAGATGGAAATATATGTCTTTAGTATAACTATATTATTTAAGTACAAATTATAGTTAGATAACTAGCTATGGCCCGCGGTGTTATCCGTTGTAAAAACTTTTTTATCCCGTGGGATAAAAACTATCCTATGTCCTTACCGGGGACTGAAACTATCACTATAGCAAATGTATTTTTATCTATTTTATTTAATTATCAAATCATCTTCAAAATGACTGGAGCATATTCTGGCATTTTTATGAGGAAACCATTTGTATCTACCGGTCGCCAATATCCATTTATTTTTTAATACTGGATTTTTTGGAAAATGTAAATTAAGTATGTGTTAAATAAAAACCGTAATCCAGAAACATTTCCATACAAATCCAGAAACATCATATACATTATATCGATTATCGATAATTTGCTAGGTTCCATTTACACATCACTTAGCTATCGAGAAGTAGCGTCGTCATGACAACGAATGTGTTAATGCCATTCAAAATGTCAAAAATTTATTTATTAAAATTACGAAATTTTACTACTTACCGATGGTATTTCACGCCGGTAACACTGGAACTTGTTCTTACAATTTTTAACTTGACACCAGGACATATTTAATAGTTTATCATGCTGTAAAACCGAGTAAAACGACCGAAAACTCTCTCTCGCTCGGACTATGTTTGACAACAGACTGACAAGCGCTGTCCTAGGTTAGGTTGGCCTGTTTACTGGTCCAAACGAGAACCACGTATTATTAGTCATTTCGCTTCTATGGGGGGGCGCGCGCGGGGGCGATGTGGCCCGATCGTTGTTCTGTGATTCAAACAGATAAAAGTGGCTGTTATGAACTGTCATAAAACTGAGTAAGACAAATGATTATTTTTGTCATCAATATATTGTAGGTAGAGAACCTTATTTATATACATACCTTCAGTGAATTGACGAATATTGAAAACATTTAATCAGTCTATTCCAGACAATTTTATTCAAAATCAACAGTTCAATTACGTAGTAAAAATATAGGTATTGATAATAAAATGGAAACAAATAGACTTGTTTATATGGGTTTGGGTATTTTATCATATAATTTGTATAATATTATTATTATTATTTATATATTTGTATGTTTACGTTTCGAACGACCAATGCCTTATTGAGACGTCAAAGCATAGCTCTGCGCATATAAACATGTAAACGGTATCCCAGAGGATTTATAATGATCAAATGGATAAAATGATAATAATATATTATACAGGTTAACAGGTAACCAGCTCACAACCTTTAGTACGTCAAAAGCTATAATTAATATTTAATAACTATTGTTTTACGAATTTGGAAATTTGTGATGGCTAAAATCACCTGCTATTTTTTATTTTATTTATTTAAAATCACCTGCTGAATTCATATAAAGTAGGAGGTACCCTGCACCTGATTCGTGAAATCCGTAAATACACACTTTTTTCTGTACACTCCTTATCTTTAGGCCCGATAATATTTTTAATTTGTTTCCATAATAATAATAAAACATTAATGTAACATGCAGTATCCCGTGCGTACCTTCAATTTGAGCTATAACTCATAACTTCATCTTCTACTATATAAAAATAAGTCTGGTTTTCCTTCCTGACGCTATAACTCCAGAACGCACGAACCGATTTCCACGGGTTTGCATTCGTTGGAAAGGTCTCGGGCTCCGTGAGGTCTATAGCAAAGAAAATTCAGGAAAATTTTCAACAGAAAAGCGGGAAAACAGGGATAATCATTTTTCACATACAGCGCCATCTCTGATACATGGCGAAACGGAGTTCGCCGGGTTTGCTAGTAACTTCATATATTATAGTTGTCTTACTAAAGCACAGTTTGTATAAAAAATAAAGCACGGCCGACTGCACTTTAAACACAATTATATGTAAAGTCGTCACTGATAGTGTGGTTAATTATTTGTACAAAACTTTGTTATTAAACCCACATCAAAAGTTTGCTTAGTATGGGGCTAGATGGCGCTGTGTAATATGTCCAGAAATTTCTACTTTATTTTTATTATCTGCAAATGTTTCTCTCTTACATACAAATAACCAAAATAAAAAGTATACAAATGTCACTCACATTATGACACAAATTGTTTACGTAACTTGTTGCTTACATGCTGCCACAACTTGCGTCGCTAAATTATGGTAATTGCTAACTTGCTTCAAGCATTCCTTGATAGTACGCCTGAAACGACACAAATGCATAATTTAACACAAGCAGGGGTAGGTAACTTTAAGCAAATCTCATCTATATCGGTTCAGCTATTGGAGCGTTAAGAACTATCTCTCACACACACACACATACATGTATCAACTTTCGCTCTTTATAATAATAGGTCTTTACCTATGAAATTGCCGTTTTTTTCTTACATTTTATTCTGTTTGTAACTTTTACGTACAGCTATATTTTTTCCAAATACAATTTTTGTTGTGTCAATTGTTGAATTATGTACCTTTTAGAAAAAAAAATATGTATTACTAGTGCATATTACTTATAGGGAAGTCATTGAAAACACCTCTTTCAATGTGTTGTCGGTTTCACTACTTTAACTAGGTATATTTTTATCATATACTCTGTTTTTGAGAAATTGATATACACACTGCATAGCTTTTTTTCAATCTAACTATAGTTATAGACATTTCCATACAAACATTAAAAATGATTGTATGGAAATATCATTTTTCTCAATTTCGTCATACAAATCGGCAATTTCATAGGTAAAGACCTTAGCGGGATGGGATATAATAAATATACTTACTTATAGAGGTCTTTATCAGGTACGTAAGAGTGTAAAGTGGTTGTTTTCAGTAAGCTTGCAAAGTCTTTATTCTTCTCCGTCGTTTCTTCTCTATCTATAATTCTGCAAAAGAACAATAAATTGTTTTATATTCTTAACAGTAATTTGCGACAGAAAATTTAATATGAATGTCTTGTTTATGTAGTACTAGTGGATCCCCGTGGCTTCGCTTGCGTTGTAACGGGATAAAAAGCCTGTGTTACGCTCACAACCGCATACTATCACTACACCAAAAATCACGATGATCAGTCGCTCCGTTACGGAGTGAAATCGGAACAAATAAACCAACAAACACACTTTCGCATTTAAATAATAGTGTGATTTACCTTTGTAACGTATTCTCCAATATTTTCATTGAACTTAAGGAACTCTCCAGTTTTCTTTGCATCTCTAGGCTGGGTTTACGCGAATTCTTTAAATCATCCACCATTTTTTCGCTGAAATAAATTCAATGTTTCCATATTACTTATTTAAATAAAATAAAATAACATACCTACGTAAATTCTTTCAAGTTTAAATGGATGTACATTGCACGCACGTTGCATACACTTAACGAATTTTTTTAAATATCTGTTGCTATTTCGCTATTGTTTCGGAAAGAGACAACTGCTTCAGCCACTAAACAGCTTCTTACTAGTTCTTGCATCAGTAAAACATAATCATCATAATCGCAACCTTGTTTTAAAATATTTATACCTACATAAAATGTGTTATTTACACAAATAAAATAGTATCACAATTACTATCACCACCTAGCTTTAATTAAAAGTTACAATAAAATCACTCACCACATCTCCTTCACCAAGCCTATCGGATGCATGAGCTCTCGTACGAAATCTTTAATTAAAATTTTACTATTTGCACCCGCGTCTTTGCTTGCATCTTCTGAATTATTCACTTCTTTCTCTTCTTCTTGTTCTTCTTGTAATTCACCGTCTTCTATTTCGTTCTCATCATAATATTCGTCGTCCATTTCGTGATTGTCCTCGTTGTCTATACTGTAGTTTTCATTTTGTATCTTATCCAATTTTTCTTCGAGTTGCGGAATGTTAACGAATTTTCTGACAATTTTGATCTCAGTTGTATTTGTATTAGTCGGAACGGGAGTTTCTTTTGCGTCTTTGTTGCTTTTGTCGTCTTCGCTTTTTTTGCTATCTTCAGTAACATTAGAAGCGGTTGTTGCATGTCCAGCTATTACATTGGGCGTAATCTTTGGCGATGCGGGAGGTTTCGGTGATGAAATTCGAGAGGGTGCTAGTCTGGCTGAATTCGGCGTACTGCTGGGCGAATGCAAAGATCTATCCGAGCTTATTCTTGTTAATGAGAGATTGGAGAAGTTGGATTCCATGTTTGAGAACTGTGGCTGCAGTGAGGCCTTTTCCACATCACAATAAAGAGATCCTTTCTCAACATTAGAAATAGACCGCACTAGCGGGCTGCGTGGTGTATTTACGTCTGTAAAATTGAAGAAATATTTATGAGGACAAATCACAATATAAACAATTTATTAGGATATGGTATGAACTAAGTATATGAAGCGAAGTCTCGTAAGTGAAATTATTATTTTTTTCAACAAAGTGACATACACAATAAGAAGACTAATTGTTTTTGTCACAAACATACACCAAGAGCCAAACATTTAAAATACACAAGCGTTTACTTAGTATAAAACTAGATGTTGCTGTGTGCGATGCCCCGAAATATTTATTTTACATTCATATAAAAATCCCAGCTTTTGGTTAGCTTTTGACTAGTTTCATGGAAAGAAAATATACCAAAAAAGTACAATATAGACATACCTGTTCTAGTAACAATATTTTCATCGATAGTCAGCTTGTCCATAAAGGTATCATTATGGCTACACTCTTGATTTGCATTTTGAATATCAAACATCAACTTCTTCAGAGACTCCGCGGACGCGGTCAGATCATCGCAGTTTTCAATCACTTGCTGGAAAAATAAAGACACTAAGAAATTGAATTTGATTCTTAAACATTTAATCGGATTTATGCGGCTGGTAAGCTTAGTTTATTAAATAAACTAGAGTTACAAAAAAATAGGTCGAACTTATTCGTAGCTAATATTTCTCGGGAAATCATACAAGACTACAGATTCAACAAACTTAAAGCCACTATTTTTGTGTCGTCGGAAACAGCACTATAATATTCAAAGAATTCATTGTTATAGTTCTTCTTTGTTAGTATTGTCTAGGACATAAATCATAAGATACGTCGAAGTGGGTGCCTATATCATTTTCAGGGATGAAAAATGTTTGTGATACAAAAACTAACAACATACCTGGAGAGATTCTATCAAATAAACTCCATAACTGTACATATCCATATACTGCCGCGGTTCAATGTTGGCGCATACATTACCTGCAAAAGAAAAATCATTCTGTAAAAATGTCTTAAGGACACATAATCTATATATTATATAAAAGAAAGTGGTGTTAGTTACACCACTTATAACTTAAGAACGGCTGTACGGATTTAACTGAAACTTGTTCGGGAAGTAGCTTAGGACCAGGAGACGGAAATAAGATACTTTTTATTCCTTTTTTTTTAAATTGTATTGAATAAAATCCAAAATCTGCTTATTTATTGCCTCAAAGGCGGCACAGAGTTCGCCGGGTCAGCCGGTAATGTATATGCCTATATGTTTTTAAAAGACATACACACCTTTCTTGTCACTAATCCTGTACAGAGTGAAAGACAGTTTATTGGCTGCATCTACCACGTGGTAATGGTGAATGAATTTCTTTATAATGCACGTCGCCAGGTCTGGCAAGTCGTAGTAGTTATCGTCAGTTTCCGAAGGCAAGCTCGCCCTCAACGTATCTCTTAAGGCTTCCTCCATTATCTGAACAAATCGCAGTACCCATTCTTCTCTTCTCGTTCTCAGAACCTCCTCCATGGTCTGTCCCACGACTTGGTACCTGATAAAGTTAACATCGTCACATGCCCTCACAGTTTCTCTAGCGCTGCTACTGACGCTTTTCTTTCTGAGTATGATGTCTATTTCTGAACTGTTGAATATGATACCAGATGTGGAAGTCTCTTCGATGGTGCTATTAGGTCGGTCGGGCGGAGGGAGGAAGCTCGATATACCTCTCTGCTCGCTGCGCTCTCGTGCGGGAGATATATCAGGTATCGGAATGTTTTCTATCACGTTGGTGTCATGTTCTTCAGAGATAGGCTCTTCTTGCGAGAGCGGTGGCTCCATCTGACTGGACTGTTCCGATGTTTTCGGCGCCTCCGAGTTAGGCGCGGTTGTCTTTTTACGCCATCTGTATTTACTTTGACGGTTATTATTATCAGTATTAGAAGTGCTTTGTCTATTTCGGCACATGACGATATGCCTGCTTCTGTCGTTAGCGGAAGACTGACTCAGCGAATTTGTTTCATGTTTTATTTGTTCGGCAGTTTTGTAAGGCACTGTATGACTGTTTACTTCGTCTGTACTGTTTTTTGTGAGCAAGGTAGCACGCGATGTTTGTGGCTCGTGTGAAGCATTATGAATTCTAATATTTTCCACTGACTCTAAATCTTGTGCTTGAAATGAATCGGTTTCTTTCTTCTTTGGTAATTGCGAATTTGTTTTATCAGGTACTCGATTCGTCGCGGAACTTGTAGCTGGTTGAATATTGCCGCCACCAGAGTTTGGCACTTGATTGAAAATAAAAGGCAATCTAGTCTGCCTCCCTTCTTCCTCACCTCGACAATGTTTGTCGTTAGGGACATGAATCTTAATATTGAGTGTTGGCGACTTGACCCTGGAAGACCTGCGCCAATTGAATTTGGTCAGGAAATGATTTAATTCTTGCAATTTGAAAACATGTATATTTATATGATCATATTTGTATTCGTCTAAGCTAGGGTCATCTGATAGTAAAACCTGGAATAAGAAACATAAGCATTTTAAATAAACATAGCTTTCAGACTAAAATTAGAAACTTGCTTGTATCGATGTAGGTAACATAGTTTGTATTACAATTCTATAATTATGTACGTTTGTATGAGTAAAAAAAAATATTTCAGGACATATCACAATTATCATACAGCGTCATCTAACCTCATATAATATTTCTTTTGTAAAACATACTTATGATACATAGAAACGAGCAGACTCAACACAAGTACTTATTTACAAACACTTACAACATTATTTCTCTCGGCCAACGCCTTGCAGGTAGCATACAATTTATAACGACTGTCCGTAGAATCGTTTACTTCATCAGCTGTAAGAGAAATACAATACAATTATCCACAAAACTGTGCATTTTTTGCTATGAAAATGGTTTAATTACATAATTAATATTAAATAGAAATATCACTGTTTTGAAGTCTTATTTTGAGGATTAAAAAATAGTTTTAATTTTTTTTTTATTATATTATTTATTTATGTGGGTCGTCGGGTCGCGAGATGGGTCGACGACATCGTCAAAGTCGAGGGTCCAACCTGGATGAGGTTTGCACAAGATCGACGCAGATGGCACATACAAAGGGAGGCCTATACCCAGCAGTGGGGTCCCAAGGGCTGTGGATGATGATGAGGATGGTTTATTTATTGATTGATAATGGCACGTAAAACAGAATATGTTCTTAAATTAACTAAATATACATTTTAAGCTAGTTTTGATCCGGAACAAATTCCAAGATACGTGTACACATCTCAATGTGATGATTAACAATGTTAAGATCAATTATTGTTAGGTACGAGTGTGTTTTTGTAAAATGAATTAATGATCTGTATCTTATGTATGGTTAGTAATTAAGAATTGTACTTATAATGTTTGTTCATGTTAGATAAGATAATATAATATATATTTGAATTTGTATTGCATGCTTAGAAATTAGGGTATTTATTTGTTAGATTTAATATGCATGTTAGGTTTACTTTTAGAAGGAAATGTACGTCCGTAAGTTTAGCTATATTATTATTTTAAGTTAGTATTAGTACATTTTTAGTTTAGTGAACTTATAACAATAAATAAAAAAAAATAAAAAAGAAATCACCTTTGAACGCAAGTTCCAGTTTGATCTGTTCTTTCAAGAAACGTAATATCCGGCGAGTGGGCATGTCTGTGCCTTCATCCACTAACTGTTCGAGATCGTCCATCACGTGGTCTGGTACCATCAGGTAGCAGTTCTGATCTGAAAAATAAACAAAATATTTATGGAAGATACACAAGTTAGTAAGTTTGTATGAGAATGGCCAACTCTGGATTCAGAGAGACCAGATATGTATGTATGTATGAATGACGTTCCTGTACCTCAGTATTAATAATTAAAGCTAGTCTTTATTTTACCTGGACAAAATTACTCTTCACAGTTTACAGTTCAAAATAAACCATTTCCATTTTTACTTGAGTCTTACACATATAATTATAACAATAAAATCACTGTTAATAAATAAATAAATATTCCGGGACATTACACACAGCGCCATCTAGCCCCACACTAAACAAACGCTTATAATATTATAATAACATAACATATTGATCGGCAATTACCTGGATCGGTGAGTTTATTCAGAAAGGCGAAATTCTGAAGTATCATTTCAACGTCGGCGACAATTAACCAATTGAGAAGTGTTGAGCCTGATGGCTTCAGTTTGTACAATAGTGATAAATCAAACTTTGAAGCTTCTTCTCGTGGTGTATTCTGGTAAAAGAATAATAGAATTTTGAAAATCTCTCTCTCTTTTTTTTTAACGTACCTTTATTTACAATAATGAAATATAAAAACAACAACAATAAAAACAACAACAATTCAAACAAGGAAGAAAAACTAAACATACTACTTCTAACTACTACAAAAAAGGGGCACTTAGAAAATCTTTAGAAAAGCCTAAAGATAATCTAAGTGCTCCAGCCCACTACCAGAGGGCAGCGTGCCCAGCATACTGGCCGCATTACCACTCTGGATGGCAATGCTGATACGTTGAGCCAGAAAAAGGCCAGCATTTTGGTCTCTCTCTCTCTTGAATCGTATTTCCTCATGACTGAGGGTCGTAACACCCCACAGAATTAATTTGTTACGGGATTTCTCAGTTTGAAACATCAATTTTATGCAAAAGTATAATATCAATATTATGTGTAATTTACAAAAAACTTTACTTAGCTCTATATTTAAAATTAATTTAAAAGAAGCAGCATGGGATCACAGAAAATTTTGCCAATTGACCTCCAAACTTCAATATGATGATGGCACCCGATGATGATGATATCAATCATTATTAATCATACACAAAATAACTAGGTATCTGTCTAATATGTATCATTCCAAGAGGACTTATTGTTTCCCATGGGTTGGTATCAAAACAACCTTTAGGATTGAGAAATAGGTAGAACTGAGAGATATAATCCAGAATTATCTTTATCTAAATATATAAAACTCAAAGGTGACTGACTGATTGACTGACTGATATAGTAATCTATCAACACACAGCAGAAACCACTGGAAGGATTGGGCTGAAATTTGGAATGAAGGTAGATGTTATGACGTAGGCATCCGCAGAAAGGATTTTTGGAAATGCCACTTTTAAAGGGGTGAAATAGAGGATGAAAGTTTGTATGAAATTAACGCGGGTAAAATCGCGGGGCACCGATAGTATATAATATAATAATATGGGGGTGGTGTCTGTGGATCTGTTTGTTAAGCTTTCACACCACAACTATTATCATGAGTTTTGGTATGATACTAGTATTGTATAACTTCTAAGATTGACATAAGCAACTTAGAAGCCAAAGGCATTCTTAGACTAGTAATAAATTCTGTACTCACTGTAGAGAGAAAATTTTGCTTTCTTTCTTGAGAGACGACAGGTTGGTCTGTGTCCATCTTGCAGTAAGAAGAATCTTGAGCTGCAAGATTTTTTTTACAATATCAACTAAATTAGCAACTATATAATCTAAAATATAAGAATTATTTAAAAATCAAATAAAGCAAATAAGGCCTGCTTACTGTTTGGCCTTTTTGGACATAGACAACCTAGTAAAAATCTAAAAGTATCTAAATATATTTACATGAACCAATCAAATTACAGAAACATTTAGGTTTTAATTACTTAATCTTGAATTATATCTTCGCCTGTTGAAATACTATTAAGCCATAACCATGCTTTATTATTTTATACTCACATTCACTCTTACACCTCTTCCTTGTTAGTTTGTGCCTTAAATCAAGTTTGTTGTCTTCCAGATCTATCCTACTTCTATTAAAACCTTGGTTCACAGTAGTGGGAGTTTCTTCAATCTGATTTGAATTATTGTATGAAATATCTTGTGGAGGTACATTCTGTTGCATTTGTTGAACGGGGATTCCTGCTGGTTGTTGTGCAACTATATATATAACACGATGAGTTTGTATTGGATTGTTACCAGTGTTCCACACAAAAGGATTTAACCCGGTCATGTTTTGTCCCAGCAAATTGTTTAAATTTGCTTGTATTTGAGGCATATTATTTAAATTTGCTGGCATCTGGGGCAAAATATTTAAAACCGCTGACATTTGTGACATATTATTTAAATTTGCAGTCAACCCTAGTGTGTTGTTGATATTTGTGGGTAATCCTCGCATATTTATGTTAGCAGGCACCCCTTGCATATTCATGTTTGTGGGCAACCCTGCCATATTATTTGGAGTTGCAGTCAGTCCTGATAAATTATTAAACAAGTTCATTGGGAGCATATTGGGGGTTGGTGGAGGTGGCTGCCTTGTTGCCTGCCCGTTCAAATATTGCTGACCACTTTGCTGTGCCCAGGCTTCCATCGGAGGATCCATAGTAGGCTCTGGACACTTTTCAATTTCAGAAATAGGCAGTGCCTTTGTATATTTCTTGGCCTTTTCAATCTGAAAATAAAGTATTGCAGGTTACAGCTTCATATGGTTTATTTTCTGAATGAGCAATAACATAGGAACACCTACGTTGTTCTCCTCTGAAGATTATAATATAAAAAAGTGATTTACCGGCGAAATTATAACCTGAAAGTGCCACAATCCGTTCCGGACACTTGAAGAAACGAAAACCAAGTAAGATTTCACTGCTCACTACACTCCATAACTCCCGAAAAGTATAGTTACTTGTCCCTAGAGTAATCAATAAAACGAACGGTTTACCCTAATTACAACTTCAAACACGACCAATCACTGAAATAACTACGAGATTCGAGATACATTACGCTAATTATTCCGAGAAAAAAACTGATTGGACAGCTGATTTTGACAGATACGTTCCATAGACATTTTTACGTTCGGATCGTAGAGAGAGTATGTATATAGAGATCAGCATGCCGTATACTGGAAGAAGACAGCAAATATATACCTAAAATTTTAGGGTTGCCCCCTATATGGAATATGTTCCCCGAAATGCCAAAAAAAATCTTTCATTGACAAAATAAATATTTTCAGATTTCATAATAATTTTACGATTCAAACTTAAAATTTACTCAAATATTGGTGTATCACTGTTTTTATTCATACAATTTTATACAATACGGTAAAAACGGGCAAACTAACTAAAATATTGCACAATTTACATTAAAAAATAATAATAAAATTAAGGCATGTTAGAGAGAAAATTTAAAAGCATACATTATACAAGTATGTGAATCTCAAGCGCCATGAAATTTACAGACAACAGAAATTATATTAAAAATATAAATATTATGTTAGAATGTCACCACAACATTGTAATTGCATTATCAACTTATTTCTTAACTACATTAATTATAAAATATTAAATACTTTTTTACCCTAAAATACACCTTATTTTAGGGTATGTGGTATCCCTAAAATCGGATTAGTTGTATCAAATTGAGTTGGTATCTTCTTCATTTACCTACTCGTTCTAACCCGCTTACACCAAATCGAGTAAGAGCGAGATGGACACAAAATGTCAAAGTACGATCAACCCATGCAATTTAGGCGGATAATACTTCGAAAATTATAACCTCTACTTAGAAAAAAGATACGTAAATTCACATAAATCCAATAGCGTGGAAGAGTATTCAATAACTATAATACATGCAGAAATATTCACATATGAACTTGAAAATGAAAACTTACGAGTGGAAAGTTACATTTGCACATTTTCTTTCCGAGCGGCTTTTACAGCCTAAAATAAGAACAGTTCACCATTCTTCGCTAGTCAAATTTAAGCATTTCACCACAAAACAGTTGCTAATAACACTCAAAGCACAGACACTATATTAAAAGCACTAAAATACCAATTCAATAATCACTCGACGGTTTGTCTGCCACAAATGAGCTTTGGGGCAGACAATCAAAATCGCATATTTAGTAAGGGACAATAGATAATATGTTTTTCTCTGTTACTCTCAGCTAGGACTACATAAGTTTGTCTCGCTTGCATAATTATTATTAGTCATGCAGCGACTCTAATACATACTCTCTCTACGGTTCGGATACACGCACAGTTGATCATTTTTTGAAACACAAACAAGATACAAATCTACAAAATACAGATAAAAAATTAAACATCTTGAAGTTATGTAATACCATAGTAAGAAAATATTTCTATGTTGGGAGAAATCACTTATTCTTCAGGAATATATTATATTTAAACAGAAAATAACAACTATTTTGCTGATAATGGCCCAAACAAGAACTAAAATGTTAACGGAAGCCAATCAAAAGATACGCGACCTGCAATCCCAAATCCAAAAGGTCCAACAACAAAATATTGACCTGATAAAAGAGCAAGAAATTTACAAAATGAAAATTTGACGCTCAGAGAAAGTCATAAGAATATCGCAAAAATAACACATGACACCGCCCATGAAACGGCTATAGCTAGTACCCGAAAAACTAAAAATATGAATAAAGGAATCAGAAGAGATACTTCGGAAGAAAGAGAAGAGAAAGACACTGAAACTAACAGAAGAACTATAATAAAAAAAACAGTCAACAAAAAAGCCAAGTGGTTCAACAACCCTTAACTAACTCTACTAGGATGCTTATTTTATGTGATAAACTTGGCAAAGGTCTAGCACAACATATCCACAACAACACGGACAATATTTCAGTTCAGACAATATGTAAGCCTGGAGCGCTGTTACGACATATTCTACAGAATGTCTCGAATTATACAAAATCCTTAGAACAGGGTGATGTGATTGTCCTCATCTCATCAGATCCTAATGACTACAAATTGCAGTACATTAAGACTGCAGCTGAATTATGCAAAAGGAAAGGGATCCAACTGCAAGTTACTACGTTACCGTATAGTTATACCACGAGAAGCAAACGAGAAAAATTGAGGAATGAAGATATATACGAAACTAACAAAATACTGTACAAGTATGTCACAAAATCCACGGGAGTATCACTGATCGATATCAACGAATATAGTGATGATATCTGTAATTTAGTAATAACCCCACTATACGGATTTACTAAATTCTTGCTTAAACAAATTGTTATTAATTGTTCTGATTTACACGAAATGTCGAATACCTCATTCAATTGACCGGTGATGTTAAATTGCAAAAAAGCATAGATAGTAGGTACAATCTCTCAGGTCCATCAGTCTCAAAATCTGTGTACTTTTTTAGGCTAGAGAATAAAACTTGTACTAAATTAATAAACACATTACTAGATAATACCAGCAATGACGCCGACAAAAACTTAATGAATTTAAAAAATATCAAAACATCCGGTCTTAAAATTATTAATCAGAACTGTAGAAGCTTAAATAAAGATATTTTATCAATCAACTTAGTTGCAAAAGCATATTTACCGGATGTACTTGTACTTAGTGAGACTTGGTTATATAAAAACACTGTAGACAATATATCGATACCTGGCTACAAACATGCTAACTACTTTGTACGACAAAATTACATTCATGGCGGTGTCTCAATATTTGTTAGTGATAAGTACAAAACCAAACATTGTAGAGAAATAGATTCTATATCTGTAGAATATCACTGTGAACTGACAGCGGTAGAACTTAGTCTGAATTCCTGTAAAGTATTAGTAATAGGCATTTATAGAACCGGAAAAGGTAATTTTGATACATTATTGGATGTACTTGACAAGTTGTTTTATATTCTATCTAGTAAGTCGCAAACAAAAATTATTATTGCTGGTGACTGGAATATAGACTATATGGTTGAGTCTTCAAAAAAAACATCTATCATAGAAATTCTAAAAACTGGTCAATTTCGCAATGTTGTTAATTTTCCAACACGGTATGATGGAATGTCACAAACATCTATAGACTTGGTAGTTACAAATATGGCCGACAGTGATATTCTGGTAGAGCCCCTCGCAGCTGGTATTGCAGACCATGATGCGCAGCTTGCAACAATTAGAGTAAAGAGAGATAAACCTCCCAAATTTGTATACATTGAGAAAAGATTTTCAGATGCCTCAAAATTACAAGACTTTAAAAATGCCATGTTGGCATATGATTGGGATCAGATTTTTAATGAGTACAATAAAAATACATTTGAATGCTTTATGAACAAGATGCTGTGGAATCTAGATCTATACCTACCAGTCCAAACTAGACGAATTAGAAATCACCCCCCATGTCCCTGGATATGTGATGATCTAATAAAATTGCAGCACGAGATACATGATTTGTATTTTATACAGAGACAATATCCGCAGGTAATGGATGAACATATAGTTGAGCTGAAAATAAAACACAGAGAGACACTAAACAAAAAAAAAGAAAAAGGAATATATAGAAAACAGAATAAATAAATCAAACAACATTAAGAAAGAAGTATGAAAAGTAATTAGAGAACAAACCAATAAGGACAGCAAGGAATGGAAATGGGATATAGTGGACGAAGGAAGTAATAAGAAACTTGATATTATGTTAGTACCTGATCACCTAAACGAGTTTTTTGTATCTATAGGAAATGAACTACGTAAACAAAACTCACCCAACTGCCAAAAAGCTCTGGATTTCTTAGAAACAGTAATAACTGAAATACCAGAAATTGTTTTTCCAGTCTTATCAACCTGTGAGTTAATGAAAATTGCACAACTTAAAATTAAAAATTCAGATACAAAAGACTTTTACAATATGTCTGGACAATTTTTGTTTGACACCTTACTGTATTTAAAAGACCATTTCACATTTCTTATAAACAATATCCTCCAGTCAGACACTTATCCAAATATATTGAAGAGGACCAGATTATGCCCTTTATACAAGGGTAAAGGAGATACCTCAACAATAAATAATTACAGGCCTATTACGATTGTGCCAACGATTTCAAAAATTATTGAATCCATTTTTTCGGATTCAATAATTAAACATTTAAATGCCAATGACTGTATAGCAGACTGTCAATATGCCTATAGGAAAGGGAGATCGACCACATCGGCAACCCTAGATGTAGTAGAGGCCGTGATGAATGGCCTAGAAAACAAGAAAAAAGTGGCGGCCATGTTAATAGATCTTTCAAAAGCATTCGATTCTGTGAATCATGAACTACTACTACACAAACTTAAAGTATACGGAATTAGAGAAAATAAATTAGAATTATTAAAATCATTTTTCACAAACCGAGAACAAGTAGTAGAAATCAAAATAGATTCTAAAGCACACAGATCTAATACGTTAAAAACAAACATAGGTATCCCACAGGATCCTCATTAGGAAATGTGTTATTCCTTTTGTTTGTGAATGATATAGCCAAAATTAATATAAAAGGTAAGATTATACAGTTCGCCGATGACACTACAATTGTCCTGGCTGAAAACACAATAGAATCGCTACATAATAGTATAAGGGACACATTGTACAAGCTCAGTGAATGGTTTCATTTTAACGGACTAAAACTTAATGCTGACAAAACTAATATAATGTTTTTAAATGCAGTAACCGCCAATCAATCGCCTGTACATATAAGTTTTCACGACGGAACTGTGTGTCTATCGACAAATGTAGTAAAACTACTGGGGTTTGAAGTTGACTCTGCCCTGACATGGAAACATCACATTGAGTGCACGTGTAAAAAAAATGGCCAAAGGTATATATGCTTTAAAACAGCTAAAGTATATATCCACATCAGAGACTTTAAAGGGAACCTATTATGCATATATACACTCAATCTTGTCCTACGGAATCATTTTGTGGGGCAACTCAACGGATTATGAGAGGGTACTCAAGATGCAGAAAAGAGCAATCAGAGTACTAGTTGGAGAAAAATTTGATGAAACCTGCAGAGATCACTTTAAAAAACTAGATATTCTAACTTCAGTCTCTGTATACATTCTTGAAATATTAAAGTATGTGAAGAAGAACATGCATAAGTATAAACTGAAAACAGTAAAGAGCAAAAGAAGCACAAGAAATATAGGAACAGTGCTAGAGACAGCTATTCCAAGGCTTAAAATGACAGAGAAATTGCCACTGCGAATGGGCCAAATGTTGTTTAGCAAACTTCCGGAATGTATAAAAACAATGACCAATGAAGTCCAATTCCTAAAATATGTTAAAAAGCTATTACTAGACAGAACTATATACACAATTAAGGAATATTTTTCATATGACTACAGTCATATTAAAAATGTTGATTGCTGTTGTCATAATAATTCTAAATTAAGGACACATAATTTTATACATTTTGATTCATATTTTAAATTGACTATCTAATCTAGCCCCTATACAGCTAAAATAACTATAAGTTTAATTTTATTTCAATGTAATTTTAATAAGTAATTTTTTTGACGAGACATGACTGATGCCAACACCTATTATCATTGTAATAAGTTAGTTGTAATTCTGTATGTCAATAAAATCTATCTATCTATCTATCTACAATCCACTTGAATAGAAGATGGTAAAATGTCTTACAGCCATAGTCCATAATTATTTTATATCTTTTCATGTAAGTTGCTAGACATTCTTTATAAACTAACAAAATTAGGAGAGTATTTGAATGAATAATAAATGAATAAAGAACTCACTTCTTCCGCACTAAGATTCCATACTGCTTGCCCAGATACGGTATTGAAGTAATATATAAATCCAGGCCGGGATTTAGAATTGCATATTACCCAAGCATTCCCAACAGAAGTCACGGGTATCACTTCCTTATTTATATTACCATTCATTATTCTGAAAATAATTTACAAAAATCAATCAGACCCTTGATAGGCATATCTTGACATATACTTATGCCTATCAAGGGTCTGATTATATTATATTTCTTACTATTTTCATTATATGAATTCATTCACTTTAAAAACAATGCATAAATTAGTTTTTTTTTTGCTTTCAATTGATATTTGTTATATCTACAGTCATTTAATTACTTAAAATTTACTTATTCTATTGCATTTACTCAGTTTCAAGACGATTACGCCAAGAGTTAAACGCGTTATTGCATTGGACTCACAAAATTATTATAAGAACAATACAAAATTACACACAATAAACAACCATATTTTGTGGCTAGATAATTATGGGAATGCCGGTTGCCGTCAATAAAGCTTTCGTTTAGCTAGTAGCATTTTGTGAACGGTAGACGAGAAATGTGTTGCACGGCGTAGTGCACGGTTTATAATTGAGAAAGGTTACGAGTAAGTATTAAAGTTTGGAACAAATATGTAATAAGGATAGGTAACCTTCAATCACATATTATTAAGGTACTACCTACTACTAAATTTATTCTACAAACTACAAGTTTTCTTGCATAGTTTGAACAATAACACACACTAAAATTAACTCACAATATGCAGGTAATAATGGCCTTTGCATTTTGCAAAAATTTGCAAAAAAAAAATACAATCAATCCAAACACCACAGCATCATAATTTTCAGGCCCTAACGTCTACACTTAGGTTTGATATGATTTGCATAAAATGTGACCTCTAGTGATGCCTCCACCGTATCCTACTGTAAATTTTTATTGTTTAATGTTCTAAAGCATCCAGAGATGGTGCTGAAAATGTTACTTGAGTCTCGCGACAGGTGCGCGACAGACTTGAGTGGAGCCACGAATAGCGCCGAACGCGCCCGACTAATAGCCGAGCGCATCGAGTTGGCTCCGCGATGGTTGATGCGAGCGAAAATTTAAGTATGCTAATTAAGGAACTTGAATATGAATTTGATAACACTGTTTGCTCGCACTCGGAAGCGATAAAGACAAGTACGAATATCGAAGCGTCGATATAGTTTTGAAATCGGAACTTTACTGACGAAAATGATGTAAAGACGACATATTTATAACAAAACGAAAAATAATGCTATTGGTTGTATTATATTAGAGGGCGGACAAAATAGGTACCAAAATCCTTTTTACAATCTATTTTTAACAATATGTTCTTCTTGTTCAGCCGGAAGGTAAATTCAAAACAAAGTAATCGGTAAAACATTTCATCTTATTGTCCTACTGTTACAGGATTATCACAAGACTCGCCATTGATTAGTCTCATTATAAAATTTAGAGCTATACATATTTTCCGAGATTTAGCAAACTGACCTTTTACGAAGTAATCAGTCAATATACTTAGTATCCATTGTTATTTTTTTTTATTGTTTGTAAACAACAAAGGATTGGTGTTTAATCCTTTGTGGTGTTTAATCCTCCTCCTCCTAATAAGAAGATTTGTGGCTACGAAAATACCAAAATAATTAATGTTGTTATTTGTATAGTTTCAGAGAGTGTAGTAGTAGTGGATGTAGGCCTATCGAGGATACCACTATAAAAAACGCGCCAATATTTTCGACTTCTTAGAGTGGTGTGGAAACGATAATACAAATCAATCGCAAGTGCAACGGGATCAGCGCGAGCGATTTCGATTGAACGCGCGGACCCGTCCAAAAATCAATAAAATCAATTCCAAGTGGTTTTAGTTTCAATTAAATAATAAACTATTGGTCAGCAAATATTACACAAGAACAAATAATAATTGTTACCAATAATATTGTATTTATTTATTACGCGCGAACCATTTAATAATTAAAATTTATAATCAATTCATTTAATCGTTGTTTTAAACAATTAACATCAATTTTAACAGCTCCGCCGCTATCGCTCGCATCAACCATTGCGGGTCCAACTCGATGCGCTCGGCTATAGTCGGGCGCGATCGGCGCAATTCGTGGCTCCACTCAAGTCTGTCGCGAGACTCAAGTGAAAATGTTTACCCAGACCAAATATATTGTTGTTTTGTTTTACTTATACATATAAAAATTTGCAAGAATATTTGTCAAATACTGAACATAAAATAAAATAAAAAGAAGTAATTTTTCTTAAATCATAAAATCATAGGTAGATATAATTAAAAAAAAAAACCTTTTATAATAAATCATATGCAATATGCAAAAGTAGTTGACATTGACACAGACAACAGTTTTTTCTTCTTCTTTGGCCATAACTTTGTATTGTGCCATATCCAAGGATTTTTTATATCATCCCTCTCTTTCCCTCTGGATTGTTCTCTCTTTTGTTTTGTGAAATAGATTTTATACGAATAGAAACCTTATGTTCTTACACTTAAAGTTTATTTTCTATAAATGGTAAATCGGGGGTGAGATCGGTCAAAAATGAAAGGCATATAGAGCAGGCTGTTGTCTTGCTTTAACAGCTTGCCAATTTAAAAAATAATGTGTGATAAATGTCACTGTCAACTTAAGTTCTGAAATATTTAGCAATAAATAATATTATTTAATATTGTTTATTATAAATTTTACTCGACACAAAGAAATCTGAATTAATTTGTGAAATTAACACAAAATAAAATAAGTAACAAATTAATATTATATTATTTTTCACACAAGCAACATTAAATTATGATGACATTATATGACAAAAGATGGCGGGAAAAAATAATTTCATTTGTAATTTGTAAAAATAATTTAATTGTATTTTATAGTAAAAAAAACAAAATGGTAAGAACTTGTAGTGTTCCGGGATGCAGAAGTGAATCTTGTAGTGGCTGTAATATATCTTTCTACAGGTAGGTATGCTAAAGTTTAAGTAAGATTACATTATTGGGACTAAGGTGACCATATTTTCTCGTGCTTGAAATAATTTGTGCAATATGATATATTTTCAGTTTTCCTAAAAATGAATACATCAAAATAAAATGGCAAAAGAACTTAAATATAACACGTTACTCGTTTAGGTTAGTACATGAAACACAGGGAAAAGGATTATATTGTTGTACATAGTTTAAACCATCACTCGTTTCAGTTAGAATATGAAACACAAGGAAAACGATAGTGTAAAAAAATAGGATATAGGCAACTACCTATATGCAATTCAAATGTGAACTTGTAAATAAATATTGTAACTACTGCAAAATGTTTATGATTTTGATTACATTGCCTCCCAGTCAATTAACCGAATCGATACTATTATAAGTTACAAACTAAAGTGCATTTTAATTTGTAAGTTTGTTGGTGTTTGTTACTTAACGCGTCAATAGAGCTAGGGATCATCATGACTGGCAAGCTGCAGGTAAAATAGGACCCCAAAAGAGACTGCTCCAGATTTGGTAAGAAGATGAATTGGTATATCCTAATTATATAATTTATTGTCACCCTAGTTAGAAAAAGACAACTGCCTGTCATACTTCGCCTCGCTCTGCTCATATTGGATCAGCAGTAATATTTCCCTATATATTACTTCCATGGCCATATCTTAAGTTAAAAGACTACAGAGTTTTTTAAAAGTCAGTTAAAAAGTTTTAATTTTACTTAGACGTCATTAACTGAAAACGAATAAAAATTAGCTATGTCTTCGTTACATACATAATATAATAAAACTGTAACGGAGCGGTTTCTGTACATGCACGATAATTGAGAAAAGACAAATTACGGGGTATTTATTCATACTAATAGAACACAAAGCATTTCTGAGTCCATGTTTGCTATAATTTTAATGCTGCTTTTGAATCCGGTATCTACCCGCTTCAATGGAAAATGCCGAGGTTTAGCCCCATTTCTAAAGCTCCAATAAAGCGGGTGATGAAGAGTACCGGCCTATTGCAGTCTTGTCCGCCTGTGCGAAAGTATACTTCACAACACAAGTACATTTACGAGCTTGACAAGTACTTATGTAACGCCCAGCACGGTTTCAGGCGCAAGAAATCTGTTGACACAAACCTTCTGACCATCGTCGACTATATTTCTATACGACTGGATCGCTCGCAGATTCACGTTCTCTATTTTGACTTCCGGAAAGCCTTTGACAGGGCCCACAGTGATATTTTGCTAGCTAAACTTTCTGCTGTAGGCTTCGCCCCGAAACTTCTTCGACTTTCAAAAGCTAACTTTTCATGACCACATAAACGCGTTGGTCAAAGAATCATTTAGACGGCTAGGTTTCGTACTTCGAAATTGTAAAGATTTTCATAGCCAGCACGTCTTTAGATTACGTTTTAGCACTTTGGTGCGCAGCAAACTGGAATCCTGTGCTCCCATGTGCGTCTGGAACCCACATGAGAACACATATGTATTGCTGATATGATAGAAAAGGTGCGGAGAGCCTTTCATAGGTACCTATATAAGCGTCTTTACAGATATTATCCGTTCATGTACTTATCCTTCGGATTTTATACAATACAATACTTACAATATATCTTTATTGCACACCAAAATAAATTAATTACAATAAAAGAACTTAAACTAAAAATAATGTACAAGTGGGCGGCCTTATCACCTTGAGTGATCTCTTCCAGGCAACCTTAGCAAGAAAGCGGTGAAAGAAATCAGTTTGGTCGGTGGCGTACAAATAAATAATACCTACTTAAAAATAAAACCTATAACGAAACACAGAAAATAAAAGAAAATCAAACTAATTTACATGTTACAAATAATAATATTAATAAACTATGAACACACACATTTAACACCAATAAACGCGATTGATAGTTTACAACATAGAGATGTAATGGCTGTACACCATACTCTGGAAAATCGACAGAGTTTTAGCCTGCCTGATATTTAAAGGCAGGTCATTCCAAAGTAAGAGAGCTTTAATTGTGAAGGAGGATTGATAGAACAGATTGGAGTGGTTGAATTTAGGATATTGTAGGATGAGAGTACGTGAAAGACGAAGGGATGAAGAGTGAGTTTCACTCACAAAGGAGAAACGTTCCTTTAAGTACAAAGGAGTGGAAGGAATAAATAGCACTTTGTAGAGGAGGGACAGCAGGTGAGTATTACGACGAAGACGGATAGGTAACCATTTGAGCTTTTTGCGAAATTCGGAAATGTGGTCATATTTAGGAAGCCAAATATGAACCTAATAAAGAAATTTTGGAGACGCTCGAGCTTATCGAGCTGCTCTTCGGTTAGGTCAGGATAACAAGCGTCAGCGTAATCTAAAATAGGATGTAGCAGAGACTGAACAAGCGCAGTTTTAGTTGAAATCGGAAGAAAATTACGCAAACGCCTAATAGCTGCAGAGGATGCATTGACCTTTCGACTGACCTCATTGAGCTGTGATATCCATGAGAGCTGACTGTCAACCAATATGCCTAAATTTTTTACAGTGTCGCTTATTTGAATTGGGACGCCATCAAACAAGATTTGCGGGAGGCGTGACCAATTAATTTTTGAAATAAGTTGTGAACTTCCGATTATTATAGCCTGTGTTTTACTTGGATTAATAGTTAGACCAAACATGCGACTCCAGTCACCAATACGTTGTAGGTCACCATTTTTTGTTGTAATGGCCACATCAAGATTTTCCAAAGTTGATTGAGTATAAATTTGTAAATCGTCTGCATAGAGGTGATAGAGAGAAGAGAGGTTATTAGATATAGAATTAATGAAAAGGGAAAAAAGAAGAGGTGATAGCACGCCACCCTGTGGTACGCCAGCAGAAATGTCGCACCAAGACGAATATACGTCGTCAATGCGAACACGCTGCCGGCGGCCGAACAGGTAACTACGAAACCACTCAATTGCCGTTAGAGATTGCCGGAGATATGTAAAGAGAGGACAGGATACCGAGCAGGACCTCAAAATCAATATTATTAAATGCGTTACTAAAATCAAGGAGTGAAAGCACAGTGAGGTGGCAACTACCCATTCCATATCTAATGTCATCTGTGATTTTAGTCAGAGCCGTGACTGTGCTATGCCCTGACCGGAAACCGGACTGGTAAGGATTTAGGAGGTTATTTCGGGTAAGGAAGGAAGAGAGTTGCTGATGAACTAATTTTTCTAGAACTTTTGAAAGGAATGGGAGAATGGAAATAGGACGATATTCATTATAGGATTTGGGGTTAGATTTCTTGGGGAGTGGAACGATCAGTGCTTCTTTCCATATGGTAGGAAAGCTGCTAGAGGAAACGGAACAGTTCAACAGATGCAGAATAATGGGGGTAACCTCATCCAGGATAGGTAGCAACATTTTGCGGCTTATGCTATCACTGCCAACAGCATTAGACGAGATCGATTTAATTGTCTTCTTTACATCACAAGCAGCAAAAGGTACGAAATCAAAGGTATGAACGTCACTAAAAATTGGTAAAGTAGAAAGAAATCTTAGCGTATTGGTTTTTATACGAGTTCCATCGTAGTTCCATCAAATTTGGAAGAAGAAGAAAAGTGCTTATTCAGCAAGTTTAAATCTACATTATCGGATAAAGCTTCGCTTTTAGATTTACCTACACCCAGAGACCTGAGAAATCTCCACACTTTGGCGGGATCCTCATTTTCTACAGACTCATGAATATATCGGCGTTGTGCTTCCCTACACGCTCTATTACAGACGTTACGATGGTAAATATAATTTTGGTGATTGGTTTCAGAGGGAGTACGTTTAAATTTAGATTTGGCGATAAGCTTTTTGCGTCGAAGAGTACGAATCTCATCGGTGAGCCATGGTGCAGGAGCATGTTTCATTTTAACTGCTCGTATAGGAGCATGAACGTCGTACAAACAAGTCAAAATGCGGTTTAAATTTGAAATTTTGTCATCTATATTAATGGCTGCTTCAACAGATGACCAATCCAAAGCTGACGCATCTTTGCGTAGATCTTCAACCTTCATCCTACCAAAACTGCGCTGAAGGAATATTTTAGCCTTGGCTTTGGGCATACGAACCTTATAAGAAAGAAATATAGAATCATGGTGCGAAATAAGATCAGCCGCACACTGGCCGTGCTTCTGGACGTGCTGAGGGGAAGAAACTAGAATGAGATCAAGAAGAGAAGGGGGATAATTAGGCGGGTTATGTGTAGCATTCAAAGGTAAGATGGAAAGATTGCACGCCGCAGCTAGATTCAACAGGTTTCTGGTTCTATGATCTTGTTTCAGCAGGCATGTGTTAAAATCTCCCATCACAATAGTATGCTCAAAAGTAATCGATATATCTACGAGGAGATTTTCTAGCGAAGAAAAATAATTAACGTTACTATCGTGAGGGTAATAGACTCCAAGAAGAATTTTAGAATGATGAAGAACGGCTTCGATGAAAAGATGTTCACCGGCATTAGTAGGAGGTGGCTGCGCTGACATACTTACAATAGTGAAAGGAATATAAGAACGTAGGTAAATAGCAACACCGCCACCTCTCTGGCAGATCCTATCATTTCTTATCAGTTGAAAACCAGGCAAAGAAATACAATTAGAAGGGATATTTAGTTTCAACCAAGACTCGGATACTAAAATAGCATGTATATTAGGATTGAAGAAAGACGCTTGCATCTCAGTGATGTGTGCCATAATACTCTGAGCGTTAATGTGGAGGACATTAAAATTTTTAGGAACATCTGAAATCAAGGATTCTATAGACTCTAACAAAGTTGGTATACTACTAAAACTATCAAGGCTGTCAGTAGCAGACAAACATGATTCATATTCGGAGCCATCATTGTCACTATCAGAAGACATTCGAGTACATTTGAGTTGGTGTTAGATAATGTATGAACCTCACAGAACAACGATCGGGCCACATCGCCCCCGCGCGCGCCCCCCCATAGAAGCGAAATGACTAATAATACGTGGTTCTCGTTTGGACCAGTAAACAGGCCAACCTAACCTACGACAGCGCCTGTCAGTCTGTTGAGACATATTTCCATCTTCGAAGTAAAGATAAATTTTTAAAGATAAATTTATTGTAAACAAAACAATATGTTACACTTTACAAATAGCTCTGCCTCTTACATTAGTAAAAAACTGTGTCGTAGAGAGGCAGGTTCTTCCGGGGGTTCTAGTTTACAACTTAGTTTTATATTAACAACTTAAAATAATGTAGTATGTTAAGTGATTACAAAATAGTCTATGTCTAGTTATTGCTTATGCATAATATGATATTACTTAATCTATTTGTATCCTAAATTGAATTTTATTTATTATAATATGAACAGCTATTAATATATTTACAATGATGTTATGCGTGGAGGGCGATTAGTTCTGGATGTTTGTGTGTGTGTGTGTGTGTGTTTGTATGTGCATATGTGTGCGTTCGCGTGTGCGTATGGGTGTGTGTGTGCTACGTGTTTATGTGTCTTTTGAGATTGCGTATACTGGTGTGTTTGTAAGTGTGACTTAAGGTGTTGTTGATAATTGTCTTTTTTTACTTAATTTGTTTTTCTAGTATATTCTCTATTGCATCATAATTTAACGTGGCTAGCCATTTATGCATGATATTTTTCAACTTATGTACAGTTAATTTCTTTGTATCTTGGAATTCATTCAGTTTATTGTACAGTATAGGCGCAAGGTGGGAGTAGTGTCGCCAGGCAACTTCACTATGATATTCAGGGACTGGGCATCTATTAATACGTTTGTTATTCTGTGGGAGGTATGGTACTATTTCTCTATGATATTTACGCAAACATTGACTCATAAAAAGTTTACGTACGGTAAGTACATTGCACAGTTTATATAGTTTGTCAGTTGGGTACATAAAAGGTAAGTTAAACGTTACTTTAAGCAGTGCTCTTTGGGCTCTCTCAACTACCTTCATATTGGTTTTGCCAGCGCCGCCCCATGAAGTTATACAGTAGCTTATGGCACACTCTGCTAAGGCTTTATAAGTTTGTAGAAGGAGTTTGCTATCAGCCACGTATTTGAGAGTTTTAAAAACGTGTATTAGCTTTCTTGTGCGTTTGGACACAGTTTGTATGTGAGCTCCCCATTTTAGATGGTTATCTACTATAACTCCCAGATATCTAATTGTGGCAACATCAGACAATGTGTTGCAGTTACAAGAACTAGGGGGAGGCCCTGTATTACATGGGTGAGAGTGAGCCTTAATGGTCAATGAGGGAGATGGTCTTGAGGCTTTAGTCTTACTAAACGACAAGTATTTTGTCTTCGATGTATTAAGAGATAACAGGTTACTATCAAGCCATGCAATTGTCTTTGAGAGACCAATCTCTGCTTTTTCATACACTTTTTCCCAACTTTTGTCATTGTACAATAGAACTGTGTCGTCACAAAACATCAGTATGTCAGCATCTATTGATTTAAGTGTGCAAAGCTCGTTAATATATACTAAAAATAGAGTAGGTCCAAGTGTAGAACCTTGCGGAACACCATATGTACAAGCAGCATTATTACTTAATTTATTGTCTATTTTTACTTTTTGATTTCGATTTGTGAGGTAGTCAGAAAACCAACTGTGAGCAATTCCACGTACCCCTATATTGTCTAGTCGTGCTAATAAAATTGGGATGGCCACAGTATCAAATGCTTTCTGAAGGTCTAAAAAAATACCCACACATTTTTTTCTTTTATCCATGTACGATGAAATGAGGGTAGTTAGCTGTAACACCGCGTCATCTGTGGATTTTCCACTACGGAAGCCATACTGGTTCACAGCAAGCATACTGTTTTTTTCAAGGTAGTACAAGTAAATGTGTAAATAATCGATAAAAAAATATCGACATTGCACAGCCGATGAAGTTGAACCGTACTGTGTACATGAACATCTCGTGCGTTGTAGTGTGCGTGCCGAAAGTGTGTTAGTTTTAGTAAATGGTGACACCTGTTTTGTATCGAATAAAGAAAGAATTCGCCTCTAGTCACAGGGCGACAAGCATGGACTTCAAAGCTCTGTGATGAACCTACTTAAGTTTGATTAAAATATATTATATATATATGTATACAATATTATAGGTCAAACTAATCTACCATTACTACTAAAAGAGTAGTAAATATAAGTCAGCTACCTGCCTAATTATTATATTTATATTTACCATATTATAAGACTACTTATTTACTACTGTATAAACCTAATCTACATAATACTACGCAAAGGACAAAATATTTAAGTACAAATTTACATTTGATATTTACAAAACTAGACTATTAACTCTAATAGGTACGTTACATGCTAAGGTAATAGGTACTTACTAGTAAAAAAATAAAAATATATTTCTAAGTAAAGTGTTACAAAGTAGTATAAACTATTCAAAAACAATTTCATACATAGGAATAAAATTAATTAATAAATATTATTTTGATGAAAAAGCTATGTAAGTTATGGCTAAATAGTTTGTGTACACAGAAACTTAAAAAAAAAGAAGAGATGCCTGACAATGTCGAATTTGACTTTTTAATAATATCAAGAATGTTGAACTGTCACTGTCAGTATAAGACAAGAAAAGTTGGTGATTGTGATTGTACAAATAAATTATTGATACAAGAAAAATGTTGGATGTTGTGAAACCGTAAACTACCTCAGCAAATTAACATACCCAAGAGAAAAATCACAGGAAATGACTATGGTACTTCACTTTTTGGCTACTCTTCTCTTCAGTTTCGGAGTCGCGGTTTCCTTTGCGGCGGGTTTCGGCTTAGAAGGCGCACCCTCCTTCGCTTCAATAGCCGCTAAATCTGCGCTGGAGTTCACTCGATGGCGAGTTCCATCTGACCCAAGGACAAAGATATTTCCCTCCCTCGTCCAACATTTCGAGACGCCGAAACGCTGGCGAGCCGCGACAAAAACATCATGACGCGGCTTCGTAAGGAATTCGGACAGCGTTACGCCCGAACCCTTAAGGCACGTCTTTGTTGCCCAAATTTTGTCGCGGAGGCTGATATCCCGTAGTTTGAATAGTACAGGCCTAGGCCTATCATCGGCAGCTCGCCCCATACGATGACACCTGCTGACATCGGAAACAGTGAAACCAGGCATTTTAAAACGTTCCACAATAGCCTTTGCATCCACTTTACAAGTATCTTCTTTTTCAGTTTCTGGGAGTCCGTGAAGCAGCAGTATCTTGCGTCTTGCACGCATCTCGCCTTGGTCCACTTGCACAGCTAACAAGGCGATCTGAGATTGCAGGGCGCGAAAAGTGGCAACTACAAAACTCTTGAAAGAAGTCAGTTCATTTGCCAAGTTCCCAGGGCTGGCTGGTGAAGAAGATGATGCTGTTTGTATCTTTATGAGAAGGTGAAGAAGATGATGCTGTTTGTATTTTATATTGGGTTATTTGGGCTACAAGATAACCCGTTGAAGGTCATAAGAGATAAACACCAGCTGACTGTAATTGGTTGCGACCTTGTTAATTATTATTAGTTAATAAATAAAAAACAAAACAGTATTTTTTATATTTTGTATCTATTTGTCTGTGTGTTTGATTTTTTTCTCATCTGATTTCTATCCACAATCAGTGCTTTCACTATCAGCAGATCTGTTGATTGATTCTGATTCTGTAATTAATGGCTAGTAGTATTCTTCATTTAACATTTAGTGTTCGATTTATTTCAATTGGTTCATATATATAAAGATATTGCTATTTTAACCCCAATTTCATTTTAAAACATACTTACCGCTTTTTTTCGGCGCAATTAAAACAGAGGTCAACTTAATTAGTTAAATAATACAATAAATAATATATAATAAATACAATAAATAATACCGCTAAAAATTCACCCCGCTTGTGATAATGAATGAGAAATAGGCAACAATATGTTAATGTGAACTTGTAACTGTATATTGTTGTTACTCACATTGCCTCCCTGTCAATTAACTGAATCCATATTATCATAAGTTAAAAATGAAAAAGCCTTTTGTTAGTAAGTTTTTTGGTGTTTGTTACCTAATGCGTCAATAGAGCTAGGGATCAGCATGATTGGCAAGGTGCAGGTAAGATAGTACCCCAAAAGAGACTGCTTCAAATTTGGCAAGAAGATGGATTGAAATATCCTTAATAATGTATCAGTGTTGTCACCCTAGTTTGAAAAAGACAACAGCCTCTCAAACATATGCCTCGCCCTGCTCGTAATTTGATCAGAACTGCTCATTCGTTTGATATTATATTACTTCCACGAATAGCCATAAGTCTTTGTGGTATTTTATAATTTAAGATGTTTTGCCCTCATCATAAACTACTTATTATTAATGACTAGTTACACAAAAATCAGTAACCAGTAGGTAGGTAGTTGTAGGTAATTATTTTTTACTTTTTAAAGTAAGTATTTGATATTGTTTCAAGCGAGAATTTGTCAAAGAACGAACACCAGATTTTTTCCGGACATTTACGTGCATTTTAGTAAAGCCGTGGATTTACCAAGTTCTTTTTATACAGTAACACATTCATGCATATAGGTAGGTACCTCTTACTAATACAATACAACCTATTAGTCCCATTGTCAATCAAAGAAGCCAACTCCTTGGGAATATTAAGCAAAGATTAAAAATGTTTTGTTAGGAAAAGCGTATTACTCTATCAAATATTTTCTTCTACACATTACGTAGGTACAATTTGACTTATATAGCTTACTAGTGGGTGCTCGCGGCTTCGCTCGCATTAAGAATTAAAACTTGCATCCCCTATTTCACCCTTTAAAAGTGGCATTTCCAAAAATCCTTTCTTAGCGGATGCCTACGTCATAACATCTACCTACCTTCATTCCAATTATCAGCCCATTCCGTCCAGTGTTTTGGGCTGTGCGTTGATAGATCACTATATCAGTCAGTCAGTCACCTTTGAGGTTATGTACATATATAGATTATTTTGATTTTACAACAAATTTGCTATTGTGTAGTGGCAAAGATAATTCTAGAATGATGTTTATGTCGCAGGCATCTGGTTGGATTTGCTAGGTATTCGATTTAATGACTAGCGCGTTCATTGAATGACTACCTATGGCCGAACGTTAATTGAACAATCGTCACTAAACGTCCAACTAGTTAGCGTATTATAACATAGCTCTTTGAACAGAGCGGACACAAAATTAGTGAAGTGATTGAATGACTACCTAGCACGTTCATTGAACGACGAAAATTTTTTTAGATTAAGTTTGCTATAAATTGCGTTGTATGTTATAAAATAGTGACGAACAACAATATCAAGGTAAGCTGATTGTTAATGTTTAACCTAACATTACAAAGTCGGCTATATCACATTCAACGACTTCACTAAATGACGTTTAGGCAAGACGTTGGACGTTACATTCAACGACTTCACGAGTTGTCCTTTAGTCATTCAATAGAATGTCATCGTTCAATGAACGCGTTAGTTCTTCAATCGAATAGCAGATTCTACCAGATGCCTGCGACATATACATACGTTACCATTAAATTTATCACTAAAACTTTCGTGAGACATTCTTATTATGTTACTATTACGGTTTTCACTTACGTCACAGAATACATGCGCGTATGCTGTTTGCGAGTTTTGGGTGTTCGTACGAACGGTACGTTCTAGGAGCGCGGCAGCTACCGTCAGAACGCTGTTTTGTTTGTAATTTGCACGCCCTATGTGAGGGTGAATAGAGTTCCATATGTAATCTTATATAATAAATATCTTTGACTTAAGTTTATCTAGATGAATTAAAAAAATAGATAAATATGAAGTGGCCGGACTAGTGTCAGCGACAGGAAGCTTCAGGGTTTGTTAAAAATACTGCAGTGCTTACATTTATTGGAAATTATTTATTTTCATTTCATTTTTACATAAGACGAACTGTTCAATGTCTCTTATAAGAATCTCTTATTTCATTATTTAATGGATAAAATTATCTTAAACAAATACTAAACATTGATTGTAAATAAAATACAGATAATATTTACACAACAAATAAGTAGATTATGTAGAATTTATAAATGATTTAATAACAACTGTGTGACCTTAAAATAAAATTATTATTAGGGCATTAAGTTAATATATTGTAAACGTCATCTTATTAAAACCTCGCTATTACAAGCGCATTAAATTATAGTCAATAAAAAATAAAAAGCCAAGTTATGCCTATAATCATATTAACATCTATGTATAAAAATAGCTAGTGATATCGCAGACTGCCTCTAAGTTGTGATAATTTCTTGAATGTATACGCAGAGCAGTGAAGTAGGTAATCCCGCAGTTCATCACAGGGCTTCTCTTAGACACGGCTACACTACATTTGCAAACATTTAGCCATTTCCGGCCCAGACATGACAAATAATAATAATTCATTACTAAATAATATACCGGCTTCAATGTCATTTCATAACTAAAAATAATAAAAAGTAAAGTGGACAATAATAATACTTTCATTGCTGACTGAGAACGACTTTTTTGATAGTGATTGTTTCATTTACTACCCTGTAGCATGAATACATGTTAATCTCGTAATTAATTTACGATCGTCATATAATAAGCCACATTTTTGATAAAATATGCACAGTCAACGAATATTCTATAGAGTAACTCATGCAATATAACTGAGGTGAAATTTGCTTGAGTAAGTTTACAAAAACAACAGTAACATGCGTAAAGAAGCAGTCAACCTACAGATCACAGGCTAAAACAAGTACATTAAGAAACCGATCAACTACGTATAGACATCTCAAACGAGTATCTTGTCATGAGTGTAAATAAGAAATATCATTAAAATATCTCCACAAATACTATTAACTATAATATTTAAACTACAAACAATATACATTACAATGACGTATAACAATGTGACGTATCACGATTATTCATATGATTAGTGCATGTGACTGCCGCCGAACGCAAGGTACACTATGTTCGTCGACACTGGAATAGTGTCGGGTAAACACGGTTACAAGTGTCGGTAGAGGGTCGCGTAGCAGACGTGGCACGGCGGCGGCGCGGGCGGGCGGGGTTAGAGCCAGTGGCGGTGGCCGGCGTCGTAGGGCTGGCGCACGGCGGGCGGCACGAGCGAGGGGTAGCCGGGCGGCGGCGGGTACAGCGAGAGCATCTGCGCGCCCGTGTGGCGCAGCAGCTCCTCCTGGTGGCGCTGCAGGTACTGCGAGTACAGCGGCGCCGCCTCGCCGCCTACGAACGGGTAGGGCGGGGCGGCGGCGCGCGCTTGCCCCGCCATGAAGGGGAAGGCACCGCCGTGCGCCGCGGCCTGGTGCGCCGGCTTGGCTAGCTTCTCGCTCTCGCCGCGCTGCTGGTGCGCCACCGCCGCCACCATGTAGTTGGCTGCCATGAGCCGGTTGGCGGAGAAGCTACCGTTGTCGCCGTACAGCCCGCCGCCCAGCGCCATGTTGTTGCCGCCAAAGTTGAAGCCGGCGGGCATCATGGCCGACTTGACGGAGGACAGCACGTCGGCGGGCGCGCCGTACTGCTGCGCGCTGGACGGCGGCTTGGTGTCGGCGCGCTTGCGCTTGGCCTTCTTGTCGGGCGGCGCGGCCGGGCTGACCTTGTACGCGCCGTTGTCCTTGGCCAGCGCGCCCGCCTGCGAGTGCACGCTACTCGAGCTCGACGCCGGCATCTCCGACGCCAAGCTCTTGTTGAACATCTGCGCCATCTGATACTGCTTCTCGTGATAAAGCGATGAGCTGCTGCCGAACGATGACAAAAACCTGTCGTCGTTTGAGTAGCGTTCTAGCATTTGAGGAATGTTCGGCAGATTCCTCAGTGTGTCGAGTGGAAGACCAGAGTTTGAATACGGGGTTTTGTATGGGTTGGACGATACCAGTGGGTGGTTCTGTATCAGTTTCTCGCATTTCTGGGACTTGCTGACGCCGTCCATGGATTTGGCCGCCTCCTGTTCGCTCATGGACGTCACGGCCATGTGGTCGTTCTTGATGTGGCTGCGGGGGTTAGGTATCCGCAGCTCGGCCGGCAAACTCTGCTGTAGATCCTGTGAGCGCTGTGCACTGGAGCGTGGCGTGTTGAACATGTTGTACTGCTGCAGGCTCTTGTTGTAGTTGATGGTGTCAGCCGCGCTCAGCTCGTTCTTGAGCTTGTCCACGGCGGGCGCGTTGTAGGCGGAGTAGTCCGAGGGCATCATGTCCTTGCGCATCTGGTTGGGCATCTTCCAGGCCGCGTACTCGAGCGCAGCGGCGGAGGGCGCGAACAGCTTCTTGTTGGCGAGCTCGATGTCGTTCATGGAGAAGCCAGCCACGTGCTCGTATTGGTGTGTGTGAGCTTGCGCCGGCGCGCCCTTGTGCTTGCTCAGCTCAGCCAGCCCGCGGTCCTGCGAGTGCGCGGCGGGCGGCAGCATGGCCGCCATGGGACTAGCCTTGCCAACGACCTTTTGCAGCGGCGGATTGCTCATGCCTAGGTTCAGTGCGATAGCGTCCACGTCGTACACTTTTAGTTGAGTATTTGTCATAGACTTGTTGACATCTCTTACAACAGAGAAGTCGCTGTCGTGAGCTTCGCCGCTGCTCCGTCGTTCCATTTCGGGATTCATGTACCCCATATTCACCATATCGATGTTATCTTGGTTTATCATACTCATAGGTTTATTTAAATCTTGGCTGGACAAATCCTTCTTGAGATCTTGTACAGTTTCTATATGGTTCTTTTGATTGCTTCTGTCGTCTACCAGTCGTTCGTTCATGGCGTACGCGACAGCACTATTTTCTCGTAGTTTCGCCATTTCCGACTTCTCACTGAGAGCTAATGCTATGTCGTCGACCGACGGAGTAGACAACGTCGACATGCCGTGTAGTGTTTGCGCCAGTTTCGGGTAATCAGTTTTACTTTGCGGTGTAGAATCTTTAACCTCCATCGTTTTGGTCGGAGACACGACTGACTGCTCTGGCTCATTATACATCCGTTTCTTGACGGGGAAATGAGCCGTTTTGGAGTCCGGTGTGAGCGGCGGCACGCTAGGCGGCGTGTTGGAGGGCGGCGGCTGCGGCGAGTGCTGCGCCGGGGAGTAAGTGGCGGGCGGCTGCGTGTACGGAGAGTACACCGGCGGGTACGGCCGGGCGTACGGACTCTGCTGGAACGACTCTGGGGCGATGTTGGTGTACTCCTCATGCGCGCGAGGAGGCTTGCTGACCCCTGCAGCTTTCGTCGAATCGTAGTACGGGGGAGGATTGTGGGTATACGACGGCAACGGACTTTTGTTGTGGTCCACAAAATAATTTGGCGTGGAGGCCCCGGCCGGGTTGTTTCCTGCGTACACGTGCTGCGGGTACGCCGAGTAGGGCGACTGCGGCCCTTCACGGGGGCTACAACTCTTCTCCGGACTGCTCTTCATGGATGTCGTATCCTGATAGAACCCTGCTCTTACGGAGCCGTTGATTATAGGATAGCTAATCTTTTGAAACTCGTCGGTTCTCGGGGAGGCGGGTGAGCGGAGCAACGGCGACGTGTGCGACATCTGGTGGCGAGGAGAGTCCAGATCTTGGCTAAATGAAGATCGCTCTGAAACAGAGCTGCCTGTGCTCGTGCGTCTTTGCCGCGGAGTGGCGTTCACTGGCACCGGACTGTCTCCGCCGTCTGGGTTAGGAGTTTCGGGGTCCGTTGGTGAATCGTACTTGACAGTATTCCTTGGGCTACTTGGTTTTAGCTCAAGGCTCGTAGTTTCTACTGGTTTCTCTTCATTTTCTGTGTCATCGGATTTTTTCTTTACATTAGTGACAGTCGCAGTAGGATTTTTTGGAGCGCCAAAAGCTTTAAACCATGCACTAAGATTTGGAGTGGCCTTTTCTTGATTTGGTTTTGGAGGTGTTGCTGGCTCAGTTTCCACTTCTACATCTTTTTTTGGGACAGAAATGGGTGTCTCTTCTGCCTTTTTTTCTATTGGAGTATTTTCTTCAGGTCTGGTTACACTTTCTTCTTCTTCTGGCTCTTTAGCCATCTCTTTCTGTGCTTCTTCGTTGGGCTCTTCTGCATTGCTATCAACAAAGTTATGGTCTTTTCCTAATGTGAATTCCACAGTCGGCAACACAGAACCGAGACTTAACTTGGGGCTGCCTTCGTCTGATTTCACGATCTCTCGCACTTTATTTACAACCCCAAGGCTAACGGCTTCTTCAGCTTTTTCAACAGTTTTATTACTTATATTAGTGAGTAAATTGCCTTTACTTTTGCCAGGCTGCAGTCTCTCTATGGTTCTCTGGATTTCTCTCCGTTTGACAATTTTTGGCTCGCGCGAAGAGGGTCTCTTGCGCATCTCCTTCTTGAATACCGACTTCTCGCCCTGTGACAGCTCGTCATCGTGGCGGCTGTCCTGCTCCTCTGTGGACACCGTAGTCTGGGCGGGGCTATCGCAAGGCGAACTCAGCGCTGAACTCTTCGGAGGCTCTTCCAGCCACTTGCTGATATCTTTCACGGCTTCTTCTAAAGCTTCCGATGCAGATTCATTTTTAGCTGCATTCTTTTTATGACCCTTTTTCGAAGCTTTTGTTTTGCCAGATTTTTCTTTCGTCTTCTCTTCCTCAGCGTCTTCATTTTCTGAATCTTTAGCAGCATCCTTAGATTTTTTGGATTCAGAGGTTTTGTCGACTCCACTGCTTCCAGGCGAGTAAATGTCCTTGAACGAGCCTTCTGTGTACTTTTCATTTTTCGCTTTGAGCTTTTCGATTGTTTCACGTAGTTTCTGGTGTTTGTCTTTTTCGGGCATGGACAGATTTTGTTTTTGTTTTTCAACGACTTTTTGTTTGAGGTCCAAGAGAGATTCGAAGGCGTCCTTGGCGGCGTGACGGCGTTTCTCTTTGATGATGTCGTACTTATCCTTGAAAAAGTCGGGGTCAGTGAGCTGGTCCGAGGGCGGGTCGAGTTCCGTGGGCGACGGAGATGGCGTGTGGATGGACGGCAGCGGGCTGGCGCTGCGACTGCGATGCGAGCTCTCGGGCGAAGAGGCCGCTAACATCTTCGTTACATTGTCTTCCGCTTCATCGGTATCATGATGTTTACTTTTCTTCTTCTTTTGTTTCGATTTTTTACCTTCTTTACTCTTTCCTTCCTTGTGCTTTTGTTTTTTACTATGCTTGCTTCTGGACTCGCCATGTCCCGCCTTGTGCGAAGTCTTCTTGTGATTTTTGGAATGTTTGCCATGGCGATGATGACCTTTACGTTTCTTTTTGAGCTTTCCTTGTTTGTTTTTATGAGATTCCTTAGATTTCTTCTCACTGGATGGCTCCAGTTCCTGATCCTCTTTCTCTTTCTTGATTTTTTCCTCTGGAACTAGATCTGAGGAGTTAGATTTTAGATCACCTGAAATAAAAAAATGGTTATATTTAGTAAAAAAAAAATATGTTAAATAAGCTACTTTGAAAAATCTTAGCCTTGAGCGCATAATAATATTAATTTGATTAATTTACCTTCCGAATGAGATTTCCGTTTTTTTCTTTTATGGTAATCGGGGGATTCATCATCCGGTCTTAGCTTGTGTTTCCTTGAGGGTGTTGGAAGTTGGTACTCCACTGCGATTTCTTCATCAGATGAAGATAATCTATGCATATACTTTTCAGTCAATCTGTCAAAGGCTGCCTGTAGGTTGTCGACCATTGTAGTGTATTCTGTATGTAAAACATTGACTAATCAATTCTTTGTTGTAGTAGCGCTGTGATTCTTATTTAGAATAGAGGAGAAGAAGGATTAATGGATCCTGCTTAGAAAACACACATGGATGTACTTTGGATGTAATTTACTATGCTACCAGACCAACTCCAACCAACTAAGTTATTTGCCTATCTATTTCTAATATCAATTGCTTTTCTTTTTACCGTATCCGATTTTAACTATTTAGTAACATTAGATTCTAAACCTAATACAATGGTTATTTCATCATTAAATTACTGAAATACATGATTACAATTATAATTTAAAATCAGTTGTTTCAACTTCGTATTTGTAGAACAAAGCAACAACTTACCATTATCTTGTCCATTGTAGAGTCGGCAATTGTTGACAATGAGTTTGAAGTCAGCTTTGAACATGGAGAAGTCTGTATAGTGTCCACTGTCCAACCTCTCCTCCATCTTACGAAGGTCCATGGGCCGTCTGATGACCGCGTAGTAGTTAGGAGCATATTCCTCTTCCACGGGGTCCATAAAAGGCCAGGCGTCCTCATGGGCCGTGATCTGCTCCAGTACTTTGTACATGTCAGTTTGAATGTCCTCTTCGGTTTGACTGAATCTGAGAATAACAGATAGTTTTTTAAGAGGACGGCTTTTATGTTATATCTTTTGTGACCGTGCGAAGCAGGGCAGGGTCGCTAGGGTAAGCAAGGGAAATGAAATCCAACTTACATTTGGGAAGTTTTGAGCTTTTTCCGAGTGCTGTTCACAGGCTCATCGTTTTCCGGTATGAGTATTTGTCCAGTGACAGATGCCAGGGAGTTATTTGTTTTTCTTCCTGGCTTGACGGGCGGTTCCGGGGGCGGTTCGCCTTTGTGAGTAGCGGACGAGTTTTTTGACCGCTTGTCTGAACTCTTCGACCGACTTGACACTTTTTGAGGCATTTCCTCTTTCGCTTCTTCTGAGCTAGAAGAATCTGATGACGCTGACTTCGATCTAAAGAACAAGTTACACAAATATCATTAAAGATAATGGCCTTAAAATGAAAGGAAAATTGGAAATGCCGATATTTTATTTTCTTTTTTTGCCGAAACTGATAATTAATTAACTAATGCCATAACAATCTTTACCTCAGTAAGTTCCGTCTCTTGGCCCTGTTTTCTCTGGCGAGATGTGGCATATCCTTGGGTTTGACCTCCTCTTCTTTACTATCATCTGTATTTTGCTTACTGTCTTCTTCCTTCTTGATCTTTTGCAGGACTCTGTTGGACGTTCGTCTGGGAGCTAATTCTAGCAACCTTCGAGAAAAGAAAAGAAGATTTTTAGTTACTAACCTTTCTTTGTAGTACAACTTCGGGTAATGGGTGCTATAGAAGACAGTAAATGTTTAGGAAAACGAAACACACAGCAAAATTTACACATATTTTATGACAAATAGTTCTGCAAATATATAATAAATAAATAAATATAACTACCTCAGTAAAATTAATTACAACTTTTGTAAATTTATTAAACTTTATTGGTTTAGCATATAGTTAAACCCTACATTCCTAATTATAGTCATAAATTAACAATTAAAAACTCTGCGCCAGCAAAACCATTTTTAATGCCAAAAATATATGTACCTCTAATCATAGAATCTAGTCTCCAGAAATGATGAAAATATGCAAAAATTTTGACTTCTTTCATTGAAAGGTTTGTTCTGTCGTTTGTTCATAACCTACTAAAAATACCAATTTAGAATAGGTATGCGCCAGCTATGTAATATTACTACAAGACACCCCCTAAAAAGCCTAGCAGCACTTATACTGGCTTAATTTTTTTTGAATGAATGAATGCATTTATTGCCTGAGATTTTGAGAATAATGTAATAAGAAATAATATTATATGAAAGTGATGTGATATATACATATATGATCTGTAAAATAGTAGTAATAATACTATACTCTGTTCGCACAATATATGTCATCTCTATACATTTTACGTCAAATCGCAAATGCAGATATGCAGAAAAATAAATTCGCATTTGGCATTCCAGAAAACAAACCACATTATAAAACGAATTTGTCTGTATTATGAGATATTTTTGCCAAGAGCAAAATAGGTTATTTTGTACTGAAGGTGTATTTTTCATTCTGATGATGATTTATTACTATAAATAGATAACTTAATAGTATTCAAACACCATACTTAAAAACCACCAGTTTCAAAATACTTATATTAACATTAGATATTAAATGGACTGTACTTATACATACACAATTAAAAAGAATGTATATATTATGACGATGATATAATGTACATAACATTTATCTGTTTGCTTAGTATGGGGCTAGATGGCGCTGTGTAATATGTCCTGAAATATTTATTTAGTTTTAAAGAAACTTAATATAACAAAACAAGGTCAAGTCAGTCAGTTTTAAAGTCAGTCAGTCCTATATAACAGGTATTATTAACTGATACAGTGATCTAAACACCAGTACTATGAGGATAGCTATGGAGAGGCCATACAAACACACCAAGGCTAGAATATGTGGTACTGCATTCTGTGAAGCAACAAGTAGAAACATAACTAAAAAGTGCAAAGGTTATGTTCACAACCTGAATCCATTCCCTGATATTTTAAGAAACTGGGTTGAGCTGGAATTGAGAAAATGCTCAAAATATCCCATGTGGGATCTCCATGCAGTACTTATTTTCCTAAATAGAATTACAATGAATAAATATTCCAAAAAAAGTCACATGGTGCCATCTAGGGCCATATCAAACAAACAATTCTCATAAGAAACTATAAAAAATATATATACAATAACAAATTGTTAAGATATAGTCATAATCAACAAAACATGTTGTACGAAATCAGAATTGATAAACACATCAAGAAAAATGTTACCTTTTACGCTGAAGCCTTTCTTTTTCTTGAAAGAGTCTCGGTATTTCGGGCAGAAAATTCTGTGACAGTGAACGGTACAGTTCTTTCTCTACTTTGCTGGTAGCCTTGCTGAACTTCTCTGTCAGGTGTGTCCAATCTTCCTCTGTGAAACAGACTACCTGCCACACTCGATCTGCTTCATCTTCATCCAACCACACATCCCCAAAGAAACAACTTCGTTTTTTACTCTCCTTAAGCTTCTTCTTCTTATTTTTGCCCTTAGGCTTCCTTATTATATCTTCCCTGTATAATCTTGTGCCGTAAAAGTACCAGTAGGCTGAATAGTTGTCATCCCATCTGAAAGATATGATTTAAGAGGTATATGATTGAGTGATGTTGAAAATAAGATGTAATATGGAATTAAATTGTCAGTTTAATTTAATTATCAGTGTTCTTACCCTAGTGGCTCTACCCTCAAGCTTTCCGCTTCGAGATTTTTAAACAGATCAAACACATCTTCGGCGTCCAACCGAAAATCACATAAGGCATATAAAATCTCTACTTTGGTACGCAGTGGAAGAAACTGGAAGTCTATATCTGTGTTGAATGGGTTGTAACGACCTGTTTCTTGACATTTTTGCCTAAACAGCCGCCTCAAATACATCTGTAAGGAGAGTAACACATAATTTAATGGTGCAATATGTTACTATGAAAACACTTGAATTCAATACAATGTATCTCTAAATTACCTGATAATTAAATGCAGAGATGTCATTGTTGCCTAAACAACCATTTAGAAGGCGTACAATCAATTCAGTTAGCAAGGAGCTGGCTGACTCCTCTGTGCCATCTGTTAGCAAAGCTTCTTCTAGTTCCTGCAATTTTGATGAAAATTTAGCGTCCAAATGCTTAGAAACGGGATGCTGAGGAAATTTAATGCATTCATTGCGACACTACTTACTTCTATATCAAAATCCAGAAGGTTGAATGCAGTCCTGAACAGAGAACAAAAGTAAGCGATACCCGGCACTTCCCACCATGACTGGATATCACCATATCGAAACCGTGAGAAATTCATTCAGGCATCACTTAAAACTGTACTATCCTCGAGAAAAATCACCAATTTACGATCCGATTCAATGAAACTCAACTATAAAGCCATTTGAAGATGGAAACATAACCTTAAAAATCTATCCACTCGATGATTAAGAACCTTAGCCAAAGAATTAGAATTGTAATTTATTTTTAGCTGATTTTCGTAACTGTTTCATGAAATAATGCTTTATTTCTTGTTTTGGTAAGACGATTATATCAATATGCGTTGTGTACTATCTCCAGACACAAACGCCCTAACAGTTTACACAAGTTGTTGTTGATGCACTCTCTTATGTTTTCACTAGATATTTTGAATGATTTTATTGTATTTCATTCATTTCAATTTGTAACTAAGGCGTAAATATTGAAAACATGGGATGTTTTTAGATAAATTACGAAATACAATATAAAGAGTCACAAAACGAACGCTCACGGAAATCACGGAAGCTATTTTTTTTATAAACTTGTGTTGTGAGTGTTGTAATATTGCAGGAAAAACTAATCGATCGTAATATATTTTTATTCTTACTGGCAATGTTAATAATAGTAAAAAAAATACATCGTCTCTGACGCAGAGAGAGTATAGTACATGCTCTACGAGCAGCTACGAGTACATGGTATAGTATCTCTACCATATCTCTACGGTCTCTGACCTTTGACTTTGATATTCAAAGTCTCTGACCACAAAATAGGAAGTAAATTGGTTGTGTATGTACAACACCTTGACCGTAGGTTCATGATGTACATACACAAATGGGTCTAACATTTACTGACGACCATTTGACGATTCATCATAATAAGACAACCGAAGTGGTAAAGTCTGAACGTTAAAGATATAAAAAAAACACGTTCCCACAATATCTAGATATTTTGACTGTTAATCAGATAAAACTTATATAAACAGACAAAATTAAGTTTGTTTGTTTATTTAAATGCTTATCATGCAAAATCAGCTTAACAGATCATCATGCTTTTTGATATGTTGGTAGTATGAGGTCTCAGGAGTTTCGTAGGCTACTTTTTATCCTGAAATAATGCGAGCGAAGCCGCGGGCGTCCACCAGTTTTCACACTGGCATAAATTTAACAAGTTTCGAGCATAGAAAAAAACATAATAATCATGATTGTGACATTATACTGCTGTACGCGACTTGGCGACTGTCAATGTCAAAACAGGGAACGCCAAACCAAACGCTCATCAATCAAGCTCAAAAAAAAAAAAAATCAAGCTCATTGAGCTCAATAAATTTCACATTCAGTTTTAATTTTGTTCAATTTCATAAAGCTGTACAGTTTTCTATTATTCATTATTTTCTGATTGCCTTGGTGTAAAACGTAAGTGTATTTCGTATTTTAGTATGTACATGTAGATATTTAAATTAATTACAAGTCCTGCCAAGAATTTCAATCGACCGCAAAAGAATCATAGCAAATCATTGCTAATTTAATTTAAATTAACTGGATCACACCATCACCGTATTCAAGAGTTTTATATGCACATGCGAGGGCCCATAAACTCCAAGTACTATCATAACTACTTATTCGTATAGTATTTTTTAAAAATCGATTAGGTATGTACCTACTTTTATTTTACATTATGCATCCTGTTTCCAATCTATCAGTAGTTCTATAAATAATTCAAAGTATTCGTATGTTTACTCATGTTTTTATCGATACAGTACTTTATTGTTGCATGAAGATTGTTGTGTGCAAGTTTATGTATGATATGAAGTGTAGGTAAAGCAAACATTGGTATTCTATTATTACATTGTATCACATGTTTGTGTGCTTGTGTTATGTTGTAGGTACGTACACCCGAAGTATGTGCCTCAGAGGGAAGTAAGATGCCAAGAGACATATTGAGTGACAGCTTGGCCGTACTAAGAATTGTTGAAGTAAGTACCAACTTTTCCCAATATGTGCCGATACAGATGCATTGTTGTACATGTAAGTTTGACTTTAGTTACAACATGCAGTTTGTTTATACCTAAGTAATTAATAAATATACCTCAACAAAAATGCAATAGGATTATCAATTATAGTGGAAACTACTCCCTATATTGATAAAATCACTCAGACACACAATTGTCTACACAGTAACTATCATATTCTTAGTAGTTATACAAATTCAAATACAACATATGTATATATTTATTTATGTAATAAAATTTACAATATGTTTAGTTAAACCTCTGGCCTTGTGCTAGCCCAAGGAGTAAACGCTATACTGATACACTTAGTACAAGGTTTACATTATATTTTTAGTATTCAATTTTAAAACCACTTGATAACATTATAAAATACACAGTCCCTTCAGTGATGTTATATGAAGCTATATAATTAAGGAGACACATTGCTAAAAACTAATCTGAAATAAAGACTGAAAAGCTGATATAGCTATATATAACTTAGTCGAGTGCTGAAACTCCTAATGTGACTTGTCTTACTTCGTCACATAAATGACATAGCCAAAATTATATATTTAGACAAAAAAGCTAGGATTTAAAATAAAATTTACATAAGTTAAGAAAAATAGCCCATATATATATTAATCCATCTACCTCCATACCCATTGTAGAAGAAACAAACAATACACAAAAAAACACCCTTATAATTTTTGCTTACTTAGTTAAAAAGATGTTCATAGGATTTCAATCAATAGTTTGTTAATTTATGTTGTTACTTTACAGCATGAAGATGAAGAGAACTGGCCTCTGGATGATAAACCTCCTTGCAAGCAAAGCAAGAAGTCTAGTGTTCCTTTAAACAGTCAGCAATCATTCACAAAAGATGATTGTGCCTGCTATTACAACTATGCGTAAGTATTTATATGCTAGGTCCTGTTGGTGACTTTGCCTGCATAGTCTCAGGAGTTTCAAACCACCAGATGGGTCTCTGACATGGCTTAACGATTGCTGTATTCATAGCCCACCAACAAGTAACCCATCTAATGATTTACTACATTAACAATTATTAAACATTCATAATCACATGTGAATATGTCTGTTAGCTGAGCTATTGGCGCTTGAAGGAGCTTAGAGATTGGCCAACTCCATTGCCTTGTTGTAAAACATTTGAAGGGATTTTGAACATATTTTTTTTCATACAACCACATATATTATCCTAATCATACTGTTACTTTGAGTTTTTAATATTGTTAAAAAAACTATTTAAACCAAACGTTCTATCATAGTTTAAGGATGCAATGAGATAGCTTATCTTGTTGAAATTTACATTTTACTTGCTCATTAGTATATCAAAAAGTTGAGTGATATTTCCTTTCATATTTAGCTATTGTAATTATACATATAGTTCACGCCAACTATAATGGTAGTGTGGGTATCATAAATAAATTTGTTGGTAGTCCATGTGAAATCCTACTTGTATTTTTGTATCTGTAGGTCTTTTTTGAGTATCAACGGTTTCTGATGATGGTATGTTTGCCAAATATGTATGTCTCCTATGAGTGGACTGGGCATGTTGGCATTGAAATTTTATAGCACCTTGTAAGAATCACATGAAAATAAATGTGGCGATTTCCATTAGTTGATATTCTTGCTAGAGCCATAAAAGAAATTTTTAAAGATTTTGATCCAATAATTTACCGTAATACGAAAACAGATAACAAAATAATTTAAATACAAATCCACTATGGAAGAAAAACTATTTTAATAAGTGTGTAGATTTTTTATAAACAGTACAGTATAGTATAGTTGTTCTTCATCAATCCAAGATATTCTTGATTGGAACCAAATATTATCATTACATCTATAGGTACTTCTATACTAATATTATAAAGCTGAAGAGTTTGTTTGTTTGTTTGAACGCGCTTATCTCAGGAACTACTGGTGCGAATTGAAAAATTCTTTTTGTGTTGGATAGACCATTTATCGAGGAAGGCTTTGGGCTATATAACATCACGCTGCAACTAATAGGAGCGAAGAAACAATGAAAAATGTGAAAAAAAACGGGGAAAATGATTCATCTTTGAGGGCTTCCGTTGCGTGTGCTGCGAAAACGGTTCAAGATATAAAAAAAAAATGTATGAAAGAATTATTACTCTTGAAATAATCTAACAAAATGTCTGCAACAGTATATGTCTATCTTTTAAGATTAAATCACTAGAACCGTTTTTATGGTAATAACTATTCCATGCGGACGAAGTCGCTGGCACAGCTAGTGAAATTATAAACTTGACACACAGAGCAGTAGTTTCTCGGTTTAGACTTATATTTTTATGACTCTGTAGGGCTTTGCCTGCATTGCTTCATTATAAAAATGTCATTATACTAAAAATAGTAGTAGTAGCGCCCGTAAGTCAGCTAGCGGAGGCAATCGCATGCGATTACCAATGTTAGCCAAAGATTGTTTAGTATATTGTGTTTTATGTATTACAGTTCTTGTGAATGTGTGGATAGTATTATCAAACTTTAGTTTGAAATGTGATTGTCATCATATAATGCAGCTCAGTTCAGAGTACAGTGTGTTGTATTTAAGTTGCATTGCCTTATCGTATTCACAGAAATATGAATAAGAACTTTTTAAATTACTTTATAAATTTATATATATTTATTAATTTATTTGTATTAAAAAAATGATTTGATATACATATGTGCACATGTTTTGAGATTATAGTTTAGATCAATACTTCACCTATATCTTACTCAGTCTGTAGTTTTATCATTGACATTTTGGCGAGCGGGACACATAAATTTGTTGAAAATTCACTTGAGTAATGAAACTGTAATACTCATAAGTTTAAATTGTAGGTCCCGGCTGTTTGTCTAGTACTCTTGACACCATAGTTGGCCACTCTCATTCGATAAGAAGAAAAAGATAAGTTTAACCTGAGTTTTATATAGTATTGTGTACCTCCTCTTTTTTAGCATAACTAATAAATGACAACATCAGTAAGTAAGTTAGTATGAGAGTGACCAAGTCTGGTATTGAGAGCTTTCAAACCGCAGACCTTCTGACGTGGCTATAAATGACTGTTGTTCTACGAAAACCAACCGGGACCATTTTTAAAGTATGCATGGAATCATTGTATACTAACTTCTTTTATCAAATAAAAATACCATACATGTATGAATCTGAAATAAAGCGTTTTATTACAATTGTTTGCAGACACGGAGAGACGCCAGCGAGCCGCCAGAACGATCCTATATACCAGTACAAAACGAGCAGCTTGCCGGCCGCCTCTTCAATGAACCAGTCTTGGGACGAGATAGTTTGCTCCGCATTGCGGCTGACTCCAGAGGACATCGCCAACCAACTGACACTCCTCGACTTACCTTGCTTCAAGAGCATCAGGCCCGAAGAACTCACCACGTGTGGTTGGAACAAGCTCAACAAATTGACGGTCGCGCCAAATATTGTCGCTTTCACGAAACGATTTAATCGAGTGAGTTCATATATAACACTAGCTTTTGCCGGCAACTTCGCTCGCTTGAAGATGTATTATTATCGATAAAAGTTTGATGTAAACTATTTACCACCTTAGTAGTTGAATTGCTAAAAAAACTTTCTTAGTGGGTGCCTACAGAAGTGGGTCACGCGTTGAAAGATCATTCAGTCAATCACTCACCTATGTGTTTTATATAAATAGATAGATTTACTAGCATCTGTAATGCTCATGTTAATCTGAGATGAAATGTTTTGAGTAGTAAGTGTGAAGATATACCTATTTCAAATACACTAACAACATATCACCTGTTAATATTAGTAGGTTATAAGTTTTTAATTCATTTGTAGTTAACAATCAATTAGTAACAATTCTATAAACATATTTCGGATTTCGTTATTTCTTTTAAAATTAATCATCAATTTTGATCAAAAATGATTGTTTGTACCTTCGAAAATAAGTACCAAGAAGCCAATTCTATAATGACTTTGATAAGTCCTATTAATTGTCTCATTTATAAATAGCTTTGTTCTAGTCTGGACATAAATATTTACTGAATTTCTCATCACAGTAAGGATTGTTTATGTTATATGTCATTTATAATTATCTCACAGGAAGTGTCCCACTAATCATTTATTAGCATTCTTAATGTAAGAGTGTTAAATAACACAGACGCAAACTCTATTATAATATAAATGGCCTTTTAATATAGAAATAATTAGTTTATTCTTTTTTGATTTTTTTGTGCTTAAATTCAAAAGTGATTAATAGTCAGCTCTCTCAAAAGGTGTCCTTTGAAAGAGTACTAGAGAAGCAGCAGAAAAAATATTAGGAGTACAGGAGTAAAATAAAATAAGTAAAATAAAAAAGAATGCAAGAATTTGATATGATACAATATAGCCTTTGGTTGCTATCAGGCAAACTATGGCCAAGTGCAAACCCAAAAATGTACCTCTACGACGAGACATTTATGCATTTAATAAAAACAGGTTAATAAATGACTTAAGCTATCAAAAACCAACTCGGCTTTGGCTACTCTATTCTCTATTGGATCGCAAAAAAATTTGCCAATTGACCTTCAATTGGCAAACTTCTTTTAGAAGACCAAATCCAAAAAATCATTTGAATATCATCATGAATAACACATGATTTTTTATAAACTAAGATATCGAATATCAATGAAACGTGCTTTCGCAAGCAAGTACCTACAGTGTCACCGACAGTGATGGTAACTTTAAAACAAATATACCGACCATATTTGGATCATGTTGCTAGTATCAAAAGTCTTAAAAAATCCTAGAACCTATTTTTATATTTTTAGAAAAAAAGGCACAGAATTCAGGTCAGTGGGTTTGCTGTCAGCTCAAATTTAGTAATGAAACTGAAACCTTTATAGATGGAGCGTAACACGACTCTTCTGGCGAAAATTGTATGACAAATTCGAAACAGATTTCAATGGAAATTAGATAACTAGGTCGGTTACTTTTCTCTCTGCTTCTTGATTCTGTCTGATTCAGATCCACAGGATTCAAAATATTTTTCGCTGCAAACGTAAAAGAGATAGAAAACTTTGAAAATGAACTTTCTTGGTCTAAGAGTGTAACTCTCTTCGGTGCCTTACATGGTATAGGTTTACGTTTGACTACAACCAAAAAGCCACTATGTAGTATACTTGTACTATAGCCGGATGTCCGAAAGCGCAACAAAAATAATCCTGAGCGTAACGGCCTCATGGAAATTGGTACAGCGACAAGGATAATTTCGGTTAGCGTACTAACGTATACTAATGGAATAGAAAACTAATGTATATCGTGATGACGTCTTTCTATTATATTAGTACGTTTACCATTATTAGCCTTTTGTCTAAAGAGGCAGGAGGAACACAGATAGATAGGACAGAGATGGATAGAGACAGCCATAGAGTATTAATCAAAATTGTCGCTTAATCAATCAATCAATCTCTTTATTGTACACCAATAACAAAAAAACACAAGCATAAGGAAATTTAGATCATAGTATTGGGACAGAGGGCAGCCTTATCACTTGGAGTGATCTCTTCCAGGCAAAGTAGTTTGGAAAACAACGATAGGAAAACAGTAAAGCTGGCGTACCTACTAAATTAATACAACTTAATTAAAGTTAACAAATAGAACAACTAAAAACCTAAAACATGTAAAATGCCTACATTTACATCTATACAAACAGAGAAAGCTTAAATAATGCATGTTTAACCATTCTTGTTTCGTTTCAGGTGAGCTTTTGGACGGTACAAGAGATATTGAACTCACAATCTGCGAAAGGCCGAGCTGAAATTTTGACACATTTTATAAAAGTAGCAAAGAAACTGCACGAAGTTAATAATTTGAACTCGTTGTTTGCGGTGATATCGGCGTTGCAGAGTGCTAGCATATACAGGTACTATATTTTGTTTGTAGCAAACACCAATGTTAAGCAGCGGTCGACGCTGAATATATAAATATTTTTTCTTCTCTGGCCATAACTTTGTATTGTGTCACTTCATAAGTAAAAGCTGAATATTTGCAAAAGAAATGTACACATGTGTATATTGATCCGTTATGTAGTACCCAAGACAAAGCGAGCTTAGCTTGTAGCCCCAAGCTGGCGCTTTGTGAAATGTCCCGGAATTTTATTTTTTTACTATTTTTCTTTCAGGCTAACAAAAACGTGGGCGGTAGTATCGAAGAAGGATAAACAGCAATTCGACAAGCTTGCAGAGCTGTTTGGTGAGACAGACAACTGGATGGCGCTGCGAGAGTACATGAGGTCGATATCATTGCCCTGCATACCCTTCCTTGGTAAGTATTCTTCTTTCCGAAGGAAAACTACAAAACTTGAAGACACAAGGTGCGGTGTTGGTGAGATCTTGAGAGCCACGGAGGCCACTTTGGTTAGAAGGAGAGGTGTGACGGTGGTATATGGAGGAACACACCTAAAAACCATCAAGTTTGTTGTTTGAAGTCGGTTAAGGAGCAGTCGCAGCGGAAAAACACTATATATTTTTCCAGAGTTTCAGTTGAAATGGATTTCCGCAAAGTGACGCCTGATTCAATACCTATCTTAGTATTCTTCTTCTTATCGAATGAGAGTGACATGGATATACGACTGCTGTGCTAGACAAGCAGCCGGGACCTACAGTTTAACGTGTCACCCGACCCACGGAAGCGACCAAAATGGATTGCCACTTTTCGGTCACCCATCCAAGTACTGACCGCGTCGACCTTTACTTAACAATGGTAATCGCATGGGTTTGCCTCCGCTAGCTGAGCTACGGGCGCTTCTGGTAAGTATTAAAGTCAAATCACTATCACTTCATAGTATAAAGCAAAGTAGGTTACCGCGTCTGTACCTATGTATGTATGCTTAGATCTTTAAAACTACACAACGAAGTTTGATGCAGTTTTTTTTAATAGATATAAATTATGTGACTCCAGAAGAAGGTGTATGTGTATAATAACGCGTGCGTCGCCGCGGGCAAAAGCTAGTAACGAATAATCGACACTCAAATGTCTCGTCTCATCTTGTTTGTTTGTTTGCCTGCCTTCTTGTAGTCAAGTGCGTGACGTCACAGCCATCCCCAACGGAAGACCAGCGTTGGTTGCTTCCACACAACCAGCATTATGCTGAGTTGGGGCTGTGTTGTCGCAGATTTTATGTTTGTTTGTTTATTATGTACTCACTCGTGCTTGTTTTTCTGTTAAATCTGTCACAATAAATGTTTTCTTTCTTTCTTTTTTTAAATGTCGCGACGAAAATGCTTCCACATTTCTTCTTCTCTCGCACACCAAGCTTGCTCGTATCGCTCGGCTACGATGTTGGAAATGGTCGCATTTGGTCGCTGAAGGCTTAAGTCCCGCCAACCAACTTAACTGCCGCGGTGGCAGTTGACATGCTAGACTAGAGGCACTTAGGGCGGCTTGATAAAATCTCGACTCCAGAGTTGGCCACTCTCATTCGATAAGAAGAAGTAAAAGTTGACAAACTCGTGTTACTACTTATTCGTATTGATCAAACTGGATGGAACTCGTAACATATTGTATGGCTATTATTTTAGTAGCGGGTGTTATGATTTCGCTCGTAGTTTAGGTCACTCTCGGGTCCCGGTACTAACATCATAAAATCACGCTAAATCGTTTTGCTGCTCCATAGCTTCTCACGTATTATTTTTACTGGGATATAATGTAGCTTTACTCTTAGAACACTATTCTTGCACCATGTCAGAGGCCCTTAGGGCGGCTTGTTAAACTCTCGACACCAGAGTTGGCCACTCTTATTCGATAAGAAAACTATATCAATATTACTTTTTTGACCATCGTGCATCATTATTCCTATCTTTTATTTTATTGTGGCGTAAAACAGGAACAAACAAACCAAACACTCAACAAACATACTCTCGCTCTTATATAATGGTTTGTTGGTTCTGAAGCGAGTTCGACTTGCATTTGGTGGGTTTTACTCGTATTTATCGTTGGTTTTTTTTTGCGTAATGCATCCTGTGACCCGTAACACGAGGTCTTTGTTGTTCATATCTCGAGAGTCTCGCTTATCGCTAAAGGTCGAAGGGCACTATACATACATATTATGTACATACAAAGTACATAGTGACGTTAATATACTATGTATACATAACAAAGTTCACTTTAATTGACCGAAGAATATGAGTTGTTTTTGTATGAATTACGTTCTTTGTTTTTGTATTCATAATGAATGAATGACATGGGCTTAAACTGATTGAAAGTATCTGATTATGTAGCCCCGTAGCCGTAAATAAAGTTGAATTTACTAGTTCAATGTAGAAATAATATACTATCCAGTAACTTATAATTTTGTTTTGATAGATGATCTATAAGATGATAATATTGGTGTATCGGTGCACGTGTACTCGTGACTAAACCAGCCGATGCATGACCCATATATGCGCTCTCATTTATGGCAAGTAATATATTATTGTAACAAAAGACAACGATAAACGTACTACATACAATTGTTTTCAACAAGTTAGCTATTTATTGCACGGTGAGAGAATCATAATTCTGCGCGTTATTGCTTTTTAATAATGCGATGCGATAATGTATTTTTTTAAATCTCCAAAGCGCTGTAGTAATAAAATATAATATAATTATATATACCTAGTCAGGTCATAAATTCTGTCACATGTTTAATATAAAATAATTGACACAACTTTATTCTTTATGTAACCATTTATATACCAAAATGAACTTAACAAAACATAGATTCTTATGACAATAAAGTTTTTTCATAATGACCTCCGTGATTTTGAATACAGGCCGTCAATCTGCGCGGCCAGTCGTCTATCGCTGCACGAACGAGGTCCATGTCAATATCGGCGGCTGCCTTAATCAAGGATGTCTTGAGTGACTCCAAATTGGGATGAGGCTTTGAGCACGCTTTTTCCTCCAAGTGTTGCCATATCTTGTAATCTTACGGATTCAAATCTGGACTGGAGGAGGGCCAGTGTTCGTGCCGGATGAAGTCGATTTCACGCGCCGCCAGCCAGTCTTGTGTGCTCTTCGCTCTATGAGCTGGCGCCGAATCTTGTTGGAATACCCAGTGCTTGTTATTGAACATGATATGAGAAACAGGTTCCACAAGGTTCGTCAGGACTGTATTTTGATACACAACTGCATTCGTTTTTACACCTTTCTCACAAAAATGTTCCTCTGTTAAGCCCCAATAAGAAACTCCCAACCATACCATGAGCGAGGATGGAAAATGACCTCGTTGGACACGCGGAATACGTTTGCTCGCTTCTTCACTACTGTGTGCGTACACCTTATCATTTTGTTTGTTGTAGCTCTCTTCTACGGTAAAAATTTTTTCATCCGAAAAAAGAATTTCTCGATATTTTTTTCCCGCGTACCGCTTCAACAAAGCGCGGCATCTCTTCAGTCTCAGGTCCATTAGACGAGCATTCAAACGATGTCCAGTTTTTTTTCGATATGCCCGAAGCCTTAAGTCTTCATTTAACACCCTTTTCACCGTGGTTCTGCTTAACCCCATCTGAAGGGCCAACAGTTTCTGCTTACGTTTGGGATTTCTTTGAATTCGCGCCTTCACAGCTTTTATCACTGCTGGAGTCCTAACAAACCGAGGGCGACCACTTCTTGACCTGTCATCTACACTAGAGTCTTCATTGTATCGTTTGATGGTACGATAAACGAATCTTTTGGTTATATTCAAATTTTTCAGTATGTCAAAAATTTGAATTGGCGCGTAACCGAAACGATGCAATGCAATAACTACAACACGGTCTTCTTTAAGCGTCCACTCCATATTTAAAAATAAGTAAAATTCTAATAAGTATACATTTTTATTTTCATGAACAATTCGAAATTCGAATTCAATAAACTTTTTTGTGGCCAGCATTCTAAAAGAAAAGTTTTTACTGTGTGACAATACTTATGACCTGACTAGGTATAATAGCATAATGATATAATACGATCGCTTTGATATTATAAAAAGTGATATTATAAATAAATAAATAAATCATTTATTGACACAAACAAAATTTTAAAATATACAATAGTAGCCTATAATATAATATTAGAAAATATGTGTAAAGTACATACAATATGAATATTCCGGGTCGTTCGTTACAAATAGCGCCATCTAGGTTCATGAATACGGATTGATATGGATAGGGTAGACAACGGAAATAATTCTCACAATCTTTTCTTATACAAATGTGTAATTGAAAATACACCAATTACTTGTGTTGTGCAGGAATCGCGACCGCGATCATTGGAATAGTACATAGGCAGACATTCTGTCAATCGCACTAACAAAATAATAGTCTCTCTCTCTCTCTCTCTCTCTCTTGAGTCGTATTTCTCATGACTGAAGGTCGTGACTCCCCCGCAGAATTAATCCGTTACGGAAGTTTTCTTGGGCAGATATATAGTGGTGGGCGCTCAGGTCCTTCCACGGAAGACACATGTCCTCGGATATTGTAGTCCTCAAACATGTCGGTTTCCTGACGATATTTTCCTTCACCGTTAAGCGAGTGAAAATCCACACATAACTTTAAAAATACAAGTCATTGGTGTAGGGCCGGATTCGTACCAGGGTGCGTCTGAATGAAAAGCAGACACTGGAACCGCTAAGCCACACTTGCTTAGCAAAATAGTAGTAGCTAGTAAATAAAACCTACCATAAGTGAAAATTTAACAAAATTAACGTTGATTTTTCTAGTTACATGTATCTAAGTATATGTAATATAAATATAACGTTGCAGGTATCTTCCTCACGGATCTGACGTACATAGACATAGCCCACCCGGCGGGCTCGCCGCACCGACCAGCCAAGATGGCCGTCGTCCTGCGCACTATAGAGCGATACCAGCAGTCAGAGTACGACATAGCACCGCTACCGCATGTAGCCACCTACCTCAACAGCGTGCGCTACATAGAGGAGCTGCAGAAGTTTCTAGAAGATGATCAGTACAAGTCAGTATTTTTTCTTTTTTTTCTTAACTTGAACGGGTTTGCACTTGGCCATAGTTTGCCTGATAGTAAGCAAAGGCTATGGCCTAAAATGGAGCGTGCTTACCCGATAAGAACCGATTCACTCTCGCTGGATTATAGTGCGTTTATTATAGTTTTTATTTCTCTTCACAGATTCTCGGGCCTTACGCCCGGTATTTTTAAGGCATCAGTGGGGCCGTAGCCAACACTGAGAGACCTTTTACAATATTATACTTAAAATTAAGCACAACATTACAGATAGAGGATTTTAGGTATATAAAATAATTATTGCAGACATGGTATTAAAGTTACAGGCTATTGTGTTTAGTTGTTCATTGACTTAATTAAACTGGTAATAATATTAACTTTATTATAGTTTATTATATGTCAATACATATGGGGAAGTGGTGCCCCTGAGATACAAGCTTAGCTTAGGTCAGAAGCACCAGTTCATAATTGAATTGTAGCACTTAAATAATTTTATTTGTAAATTAAATATTTTAGTCTTAAGCTACAAATATTGTAAATAGGTAGATTTAAGGTCAATTGTATATTATATTCGATCCTCTTGTTTTCCTGGTAACTGCGACCTCAGAACATACATTTTGAGTTTCTTCTGACTCGGGTTGGTTTTCAGATTCATACACCTCCGTTTCCGCTGTTTTTGTAGGTAACTTCTGTTGTTTATGAGTAGTACAATTTTGATTTGAAACATTACCATTGAACATTACCATTACCATGAAACAGAAACATTTTGTTATTACATTTTTCATATAAAATATTTAAAAACAGAGGAATTATCTACTAAAAGTATTATTTTTCATGTGGTAGGTGTAAACACCAATAGAAGACCCCATCAAATATTAAATTTACCAATAGTTGACACTACTTGGAGACCAATAGTGGACAGGTCAAAAATCAAAATGTAATCAAAACCAATAAAAAAAATACTGAAAAATTAAAACTTATAGAAGTCTGTGCTTTAAGATAATGGACTAAGTAATCAAATCCAACAAATAAATTACTTCAGAAAAGTTACACAGTTTTTTACATAATATATGTTCAAAGTTACTTTTCAGTTATTCTCACCTGTACAGAATCTTAAAAATGTAATTATTACATGTAGTTACAATTTCAATATAAACTTAATCCTATCAATAAATAATTCTTGTTGCTGCACTGAAAACTTTCACAAAGTTTTCTTACTAAACTTTTTTTTTTTCAATAGATTTTATCACTGTTTTTATTTCCAATTATAATCTTAATCCCTTCCCTGTCAGTTAGATCATATAGATATTATAGATTCTAGTTATTCCTTTGTCTCCCTACCCACAAACATAATGTCAATAAAAAATCATCAGTTTTCTTTACAAATGTATGAGTAACCACCCTATACATACATGTATTATATATGTACATATTTAATATATAAATAGCTCCCTTGTGTTTTTCTATTGTCTTTCTTTTTTACTCCTTTTCTTCTCTTTATTTATCTTTGTCTATTTAATAAGTACATTATTCTCTTTATGTTTAAAATGTGGCCTTACACTAATAGTAGACATGAAATACCCTAATAGTTGACACAGTCTACCAATAGTTGACACATAAATGCCCTAATAGTTGATACCGTCTACTATTACTTGGGATAGAGCAAAACAAGTGGCAGTCGGATATGAACGTTAGTTTTACAACATTAAGGTTAAATTTAAATAAAGTAGGGTTATGTAATGAAATGAAACCCCAATAGATTACATCTGTGTCATTTATTGGGGCTTAATTCATTTCAGGTACTAATAGTTAACACTACAGAAATTTTGACCATAAACCAGTCAAATTAACTAGAGAATGATACTAACATATAAAAAAAAAATCAATTACTATATCTATAGAAGCTGGCAGCATCCAATAAAATATGAAGATAAGACATAAATATATTTTGTTAAAAAAACAGTTCTTTAATAAAAACTCTAAGGATTATGTGTATAATGTCAATCTGTTCCACTAGTTTCTTGTTTTGATTTTTTATTTTTCCTTCTGATAATGTATAAACGCTAATGAGCAATGTATCATAGATGAAACTAGGTAGCTTTGAAAATAGTTGCTATGTTGATTAGTCTTTTTATTAAAATAGATTTTTTTTAAAGTCTACTATTGGGTCAGTGTCCGGCATTAGTGCTTTTACCTTACTCTGTTTCTGTTCAAATATGTATGTATTTCAATAAATAAAATAAAAATAATGTCCATTGACCAATTTGCATGCTAAACTTTACAGCCTGCTCTGGAACATTTAAAGTCTTCGAAAAATATTATTATCTGTAATCTCTTTCGACTGTCAATTGTCAGTTAGTTGTCAAATGTCAGAGTGACTGAGTGACGTGTTATGTTACGTAAGTTGTCAGCGAAACCGGCCGGCGTGCAAAAATTGTTGTTTGGCAGTTTTCTTCATGTTTTATGCGTTTTAAATTGCGAATAGTGGCCAAAGTGCAAAATTTGGGTCTACAATATTCCTCAATTTTCAAGCCAAACTTTTAGACAAAAGTGCGCTCACCGGCAGTTGTTCCTTGAATTATGTTTGTAGGCTCAGAAATTTGTAGGTTATAGTGCTTCATTTCTAATAGCCTGTAAGTCTTGAATTATCACTATAAATTATTCTAGAAATTGAAATAGCTTCAGACGAAAACTGTTTACTTGGCTAGGGTTACCAGCCGAAAAGTTTATATTTTTAGAGAAGAGAATTATGCATTTTTACACAATTTTTAAATAACACGTGTTCCGTTTGACTTTTAAAGGAAAATAATGAAATGAATCGAAATTAACTGATCGAACAAAAATATAGAAGAACAAAGTTAAGTCTGGTCGTTTCTATGTATAATAAGTATGTATTTACAAAAGAAAAAGTATATATGTATTATATCCGTTATCTAGTAACCATGATACAAGTGTAACCTTAGTATGGGGCTAGATGGCGCTGTGTGATATGTCCTGATATATTTATTTATTTTATTTTTACAAGTTTGTAGAAAGTGGCTAAGTTTGACAAAATACCATTTTGATTTTTCAGATTATCAGAAAAGTTGGAACCTCCTTCTCCAATCAGCAGCTGTACTGGCTCCAAGGAGTCGGTAAAAGAGATCCAACCTCCAATCACAGCCGGCTACATCCACGTGTCTCCATCTAAGATTGGCTCTGGGTCGCTGAGGCTACAGGGCTCATGCCATCAGGGCAGGTTCATACCCACACATAGAAAATGTAGATCTCTGGGATCAAAGTGAGTATTACTTTGATTGTTGATTCTCTTCTGTTTTAGTGTTAAGAAGAGAAATGAGAAAAGTGCGCAGATATTTTCACAAGTAGATTTAAAGATAGACCAGACTCTCTTTGTGTTTTTAGTGGTAATCAATTTTTGTCGAGTGTTACAAAGTATACCAATATAAAGCGTATTAGGCTACCGAAGGTGGAAAGACTGATTGCATTCAGTAGTCAAATCCTGGATAAAAAAAGAAACATGGTAAAGACACTAAGTTGATTTAAAATATCAATCCAAGTGTCAGTTCCAATTCCAGTTGCCAATTCAGACTAAATATATTTATAACGGCTATAAAAATATATATAAAATGAAGTTTTGTCTAAATATCTGCACACTATATCAGTGATTTCTCAAGTCTTATATAAGTACTAACACAAAATTTAATGCTATTCCTGAGTAGTTATGTTCTAACACAGAGTAGCCTAAAGGGATACTGAATAAATAAGTAGAAGAATAATGACATACAACGGCCATATGGTTAAAGATATAATGTAAATGTGTTAGATTCTTAGAGCTGTAACAGTTTGCCATTTCTAATGACTGTATTCTGATCTCGTTTGCACAAGATTTTAAAAGATTATTCAAAAAATGCAAATCAGAATTGTTGCTGTTGTCTGGTTATTTTCTTCTTTTATCAGTGTCCTGGGCTGAAAAAAGTATAAGTTGGAGAATCACAACACAAATTAACTATATTCATCAATATTTTTACACAAGATTATCGAAACTACACTATTTGTCTGAACTGTCGTCTCATAACTCGTCTACATTTGAGCTCATTGGCATTGGAATTTGGACCTTAATCCTTGAGACATAATCATGTTTTTTAACTGTTTACGGCGCTTAATGTGTTAGAAATCATGTGCATCAGGGAATCTCGCACTTTCGAATCATAATAATTAGTACTTTATTAACTACTTTTATTTACAAAGGTGTTGCGAAAAAAGGTTTATTTTTACTATCCCATTTTATATATATTGATATACTCGTAACTGTACTGATTTTACTGGTTAAATATATATTATAAACACATAGTGTGGGACTCAAAACAAACAAGTCTACAAGCAAGTCATGTTTGTAAACCTATGTATAAATAGTACATGTTCAATCGAAGTTGTAAATATTAACTGCTTTATTTAGAAAAAAGAGATGAATAGTAAAAATGCTACTTAGGTAAATACTGTTTTGTCTTTTGCATTTGTTGTTAAAATTATTAACAAAGTTATTCAGAAACTTGTTTAACGAAATGTAATAAATAGTTAATCTTTTTTTTTTATAAGGCTGGTGGTACCTGAAATTGCTATCACATGTAACACCTGTTGCTAATAATATCCACTGGTTTTTGTCGCATATCCATGACTATAAAAGTTCGAAAGTGCGAAGATTCTCTATGCATAGTATTTCTATAGGTTAATTGTATTTGGAATTGGTGCATAGGTTTCGTAGCGCGAGCTTGCCAAGAAATTTTCACAAGGTCAATTTTGGTGTTGGGTGAGTCCATTTTTGGTTGAAAAAGAGCAGCTTGTACCTCTGTATGTAGATGAATATAATATATATGTACATATATATAAATGTAACGACATAGATAAAGCAGATAGAGATAAGCGCATGCTTTGTGTCTTGGAAATACCACTTGTTTATGAGAAGGCATTTTGGACTGGCATTCACATAAAATTAGCCTGTAAGTTTTTGAGTAATAGTTTCCGCTACAGTATTTCGGTGTGAAAACATATCGCTTGAAACAAAAGAAGCACAAAATGATGTCCTAAGCTTTTAACGCGCGACATCAAGTTAATCTCGTATCGAAACGACAAAATTACGCCGAGTAATTTGTCTAAAAAATATCTCATATTGTGACGCTCTCATGAGCGTCGAGCCTGCATGTTAGCACTGGTAGAGATAATATAGTAACATCTCGATAAGTGTTGGCATAAACCACGAGAAACTTATCTCGTGTTGCGAATCATAATCCTAATGGAGTTAGTCGATTGTCGGTTATTTTTCCTGGCGATACGTTTTCATTACAGAATACAGAAACACACCAAAGTGAATGCGCACGTGGTTTGTGAGGACTATGGACACCTATTTCAACTTGCCTTCTTACCTAGAATGTAAGGTAGATGACAGTTATACAGCCTGTTAAACGTTTCGTATCTAGCTTGTTGTAAATATTGAAATAGACATAAAAATGCAATGTAATTTTATAGGATAAAATATACATGTAAACGAAATGTATTCACTTCTCAACTAAACCTCCTAAGAAGTACTATATTTTTTGTATCAAATGTTTTCATAGAAATACATATTAATAAATAAAAAGAGATGGCTTGTGACGGAAACTTTGCTGAGGGCATTTGCATGTATTACAAATACAAATTAATTTATTCATAAAAACCGATTCTCTTTCTCTCTCTTGAGTCGTATTTTCTCATGATTGAGGGTCGTGACTCCCCTGAGTTTTCTTGTGCAGATACATCGTGGTGGGCGCCCAGGTCCTTCCACGGAAGACACATGTCCTTGGATATTGTGGTCCTCAAACATGTCGGTTTCCTAGCGATGTTTTCCTTCAAAGCGAGAGTGAATCGGTTCTTACTGGGAAAGCACGTTCCATCCTAGACCGTAATGATTGCTTACCATCAGACCAATTACGGTCAAGTGCAAACCCATACCTTGTAAATAAAAGCGAGCGCGAGAGCAATATACGGATACCGAACAAAATAATTCTTCGTGTTACGAGATAGGACTTCTCAAAAAGTAAGAAGAAGGTAAAAGGCTATAAATTTCTTCGCAAATTTCCGTCCTAACATTTTCTGATACTGTAAATACGATACTATACGATATGTAACTGTTGTCAATAGGTTTTGTTTGAGATATCCTAGCAAATATTTTCAGGTAAAAATCGATGCGTTAGGCATGATATTTTAAGTTTTTGGCATTTTTAGCTTCAAGTAGATTACTTAGTACGTATGTTATATAAGTATATAATTTATAAGTTAGAAATATAGCTTTAGCTTTATTGAATTATTATTTTACCCTCAGTTAGTCTTGTCCATGTTTGTTTGTATATAGAAATAATCTAAAATTACTTGTAAATGTTTTAAAATTATCAGTGTGTAGGCGCCAAATATACATATCAAAAAGTTCACGATTTCAATAAATTGATATTGATTATAGCGAAACATATTTTTTTAATTCAGTATTCAAGAATTGTATTTTTTAATCGTATCAACGAAATAAACGGGACACATTATGAGAAAGGTTACGTTTATTTATGGTAAAACAAGCATTTCACGATATTAATAAATCACCTTTTGTTTTTATAAGAAAGTTAGTTGCGAAAGGCAGCATTTGTCGAAAGTCTTTGCTTGAAAACTAATATATCAAAGATAATGAAAGATGATTATGTCTGTCGGATACACGTAAATCTAAATTGATGCTTGCATGTAGTTGCTTACACCTCACGCTCATATTTCCTTCTAAGCTTTTCACTTCCACATATTTCTTGTAGTACTTACTTTTACTTTAATTCTGCGTTAGCGTAGAATAGTACATTGTTCACCGAGAGGAGAAAGTGACCGATTAACGTCGAGGGTGTCGTTTGAAGCCCGAGCCGTAGGCGAGGGCTTTAAAACACCCGAGATCGGGAATCGCACTTTCTCTCGAGTGATACATAGTGCTTTATACTACACCTGCTCGGAAAGTATCAAATTTACGGTAGAAAGTACGTCATTGCATATCGAACAAATATGCGGGGAGAAAACGCATCTGAGCGGGAGAGAAAAGTGTATGAAAATCCATTTCTTCCCGCTCAGATGCGTTTTCTCCCCGCATATTTGTTCGATATGCAATGACGTACTTTCTACCGTAAATTTGATAAAATAACAAGGTACTTTCCGAGCAGGTGTAGTATCAATAAAACTACTTCATCTTATTCGCTGTAGTTAAGTGAATTGCGAACACATTCAGATGTTGTATTTAGTATTTGTTTCTATGCTATCCACGTACACCACGTATACTATACGATATATACTACTTCTAACTACAACATAAAAAGGGGGAGGCACTTAAAAAGTAAAAGTACTTAGTAAAAGTTGTTTCACATTTTTTTTTATTAAATAACTAGCCCATAAGCTTCTCTCAATTCAAGCGGTTTTAAATGGGAAATTCCACCTCATATCCCGTCTTACGTGCCATATATATATATAAAAAAATAACGTTGGTCGTTTTATACAGGTATATTTTTATCATTCATTTACACAGTACAGTCAATTCCATTGTTTTAAATCACTAAACGACTTGTCGAATTCCGCAACCATGACAAAGCAAAAGATTTCGCTCAACAATGGACTGAACAAATAAAAAGCAATTTGACTCTTGAATAAATTAAAAAACGTCACATTAAAAAATTATGTGATAACACTTTTTTAAATTAGTATTTAAAACAGAGACACCGAAGTCTGTAATGGTATAAGTAAATATGTAAGTATTATTATAAATAGTAAAAAAAACTATTAATAATGAGGACATTAAAATAAACTAGGTATTGTGAAAGCAGAGTTTTTGTGAGATATAATAATAATAATGAATATTCCGTGACATTGCACACATCGCCATCTAGCCCCACACTAAGCAAAAAGATATAATACAATTTTTTTATTATCTACTAGTGACATCTTTGCATCGGAATAAAAATTAGCAATGTCACTCTTAAAACCTTATACTATTATAAAATCAAATATCACGACAATCTATCACCCGCTGAGCCCGAATGACGAAAATACACTCTTTTGCTTTATAAATAAAGATTCTATTGGTTTAACAATATAAATGGTGGTAGCGCCATTTACTTACATACTAAGCAAAACCTTGTGCCATGAAAATGAGCATATACTTGTGTGAAAATCGAACTCAGGACCCTTGGAACTAGACCACCAACCTAGCTTATGCCAACTTAACTACGGGCCAGTCTGTTAAATGTAAAGGAATTTATTGTCAGTCAATTAGGTGGTAAGTTTGTACAATGTGACAGCGTGTGATGCTCGGATCAGGTAGGTATTATAGTTCAGTGTAGTTCCTGTACTAATGATTTTAAGTAGTTCAAGTTCTAACTATGACTATGTTATAGCATATTCGGCAAGAATCACGCGGATGACAAGGGCGAGAAGACGCCGGCTGGGTCGGTGAATTTACTGGACGATACGTTGCTGGAGTCTCCGAGCTCAGTTGCTGGGGACAAGCTGTCCCACACCTTGCCACATAGGTATATATATATTTTTATTTATTGTGAACTGCCCCACTGCTGGGCAAAAGTCTTCCCCAATGCTATCCAATTTGGCCTAACCATGGCCAGCTCCAATATTTGCACAAAAACTTTACAGAGTGACACGTTAATTTTAATATTGTGAACAGAAGTTGCATTTCTTAATTAGTTTTAGAGACAGTATTTACTTTTTTTTTTACTTGTATGGGTTTGCACTTGGCCATAGTTTGCCTGATAGCAAGCAAAGGCTATGGCCTAAGATGGAGCAGCACACCGTCCATACTGTCGCTGTGCGGCAGGATCCCAGGATGCTGGCAGTATTTCTTCTTTGAATGGATAGACTGAAAAGTTGCCTTTCTGACATAAACCCGAGCTCTCTAAGGAAAATTTCATAAAACATGTATTATAATAAACGTTCATATGACTACTTCTTTTGCAGTGTATTATCAAAGCCAGAAGAATTGCCGTGTGACTTCCAAGGCTTTGTAAGACGGCGGACGATTCTCAAAGAAGGCAGGAAGATATCTCTGTCATCCTGGCAGCGGTACTGGATGCAGATGTCTGCCAACATTCTCATATTTTACGCCGCGAAATCGTTCAAAGGGTAAGTGTATTTGAGTTTTTTAATGACATTTTTGTTTGCCAAACTTTGGAACTCCTTGCCGGAATCTCTAATCCCTCGAGTCGATGAGGTCCGTTTTGCACCGCATGCGTTCGCACGGGGCCCGCCCACTTATACTATCTCCCTTTGTTTCTGTTATCTGTGCTTTGAACTATAGTGTATCGGTCCTCAAGTCGAGAGTGAACCGGTTTCTTCTAAGCAAGCGCGCTACATCGTAAATTACATCGTTACTTAACATTAGGCGAGTTGTAGTCAAGCGTGAGCCTATCTAGTTTAAAAAACGGAAAGGATAAAGAATCTCAATTGAGTGTATAATTTTGCAAAGCACTAACTTAATCATAAATCATAATTAATATTTCGGGACTTTTCACAAAGCGCCACCTAGTCCCATTCTATGTAAATTAACGCATATGTTAGGTACTAGATAACTGATATAATACATAAAAAGTTTTCTTTTCTAAATACACAAGATTAAATAAATATCAGATTGAAATTGTACAATATATGTGTTGTACTTGAATCAAACCCGAGGCCTTTGAATCTAGAGGCAGACATTCTACAAACCTAGCTACGGGCCAGTCAGTTATTTTTTCTTTTAGTTCTAGAAATAAATAAACTCAATTGATTGTATAAAGTTATAATTTACCACATGTTTATTGAAGTATGACTTTAATATGGTACACACATCACAATTCTTCACCATTTGATTTATGATATCATACAAAAAGGGTCAAAATCTCTAGTATTATAATTGCCTTGTTAGTTCTTTATATACCAAGCGTACCTGTACTAGAATAAAACTAGCTTTCCAATGAGATTGTTGGATCCCACTATTTGAGCTAGACATTGATATGTCTGAAAAGGGTGCTTCACAAATACCGAACGTTTCCGCACGAAAACAAAACGCTAATCAAAGTCGTCAAAACTGACTTATTTTAACTAATAACAGCCATCTACCAATCACAGAAGTTACAAGTAGTTCTACGATTGGCGTTCCGAATTTGTGAAACACCCTGCTGTTTGTATGTTTATATTCCTATTACCATAAAATTCGTTCATGTAAGCGTGTAGTTAAAACCCAATATATTATCTGTATAAGAGCTATAACTATAATCCTCGACCAGATAAAATCCAGCTCAAGGCGAGCTGCCTTTTACAAGCTTACTCGAAATTGAGTGCTAAATGCACATTTAGTATATTGCAACCTTACAATGTTAACATAATATTAGAGCTAGTCCTCCCTTGTCGTAAACATAGCAATAAACCTGAATACCCTAACTGGTTACTTGAAATTGTTAACAACTTTGTAAGTAAGTAAAGTTACACTTCGCAATATAACCCGTTATATTTTTATGGTAACTTTGGTCATAAGACGTATAAGATTAAAAATATATTAAAGCTGACATAATAATTTAAACTTATCTCATAGCTAGTCAACAATTATCTTTTTATCATGACGTTAAATCCATGGAAATAAAACAATAGAACAAAATATGATTTACAAGCTATTTATATAGCCAACCCTGTGGAAATACTATAGATCTGTATATTCTGTCATCAAACAGTTTTACTAATAATTCACTAGTAATTTCGGATTCGTATTAAATTCGGATTTTTAACTACTCCTTAGAAGAAGTCGTCTAAAAAAAGCAACAAATTTGCGCCAATGTTTGCATAAAACACCTTCACATGAAGCCTTTGACCTCTAAAAACGTGGGCAACATTACCTAGAATCTACAAATAATTAATAATATAGAAATGTAATGTAGAAATGTAAAAAAGTATTCTTCTTGATGTTCAACCGCCGCGGTTTAGTTGGGGGCTTGGCTTTATCTTTTAGCGAGCAGCCCAAGTAGCATACGTCTATTTCTGGCACCGTACCCAATCACGAGCAAGCTTTGATGTGTGGAAAAGAGATGATACGTGGTAGCATGAAAAAGCGAAAAAAGTATAGAAAACATAGATTAGGTTCCCCATAAACCAGATAGATCGCGATTGCAAAGTTACGTCGAGTACATTGTCTACTCCTACTGTCAAATTACGAGAAAACGTGTCATATTATGATGCTCCATGTCGATATAAGCGTCACTGGTAATAAAATAACATCGGGCGCGCATGTTAGCACTGGTAGCGAAAGAAACTTCTCGATAATTGTCGATAAAAACCACGATATAGTTATCTCGTTTTACGCATTATAAGCCTACAGTGGAGTAGGATGTACTAGTAAAAAAATGAGAAAGTATAAGCATTTTTGAACAAAAAAGCTTCTTCTTATCGAATGAGATTGGCCAACTCTAGTGTCGAGAGTTTATCAAGCCGCCGTAAGGGTTTCTGACATGGCTTAACGACTGCCGTACTAGACAAACTGCCGGGTCCTACCATTAAATATGTCATGCGACCTATGGAAGCGCCCAAAATGGAATGCCACTTTTCGGTCACCCATCCGCGTACTGACCGCGTCGACCTTTGCTTAACATTAATAATCGCATGCGATTGCCTCCGCTAGCCGAGCTACGAGCGCTTAACAAAGAAGCATTTATAAGCCGGACATTTGTAAGGAGTAATAATTATATAGTAATAATTATATAGTATTCATAGCCTAGAATTCTGGAATATGCGGTGCCTTCTAGAACTTACCCGCGCTAACCTCAGGTGCAAGGCTAAGGCTTCCAATCGAACCTGCCTGTAATTATTTATCGTAACTGATACCCGCCCAGCCTTTGGCGTGTTAATTGGTGGTTGCATGGCTTGAAACCAGACTGCGTCTATAGATTCTACATCTGTCTATGTTCTATATGTACACATGTAATAAAACTCAAGAGGGTAAAAATCTGTTCCTACAAGGCAAGGAAAAAATGTTTGGGTATACTTTAAATCAATAACAATACGTTTCTTTTTATATTTTTTGTCAATTTATCTGTTAGTCTTTTCTGTATAACGTTTTTGAAAAACGGCTGAACGAATCCTCATGATTTTTGGAACGTGGGTGGTATAAGGTCCTGCGAGTGTCATAGGCTACTTTGTATCCCGAAATAATGCGAGCGTCGCCGCGGGCGACCATTAGTATAAAATATGTAGTGAATTTTGCAGTATCTAAATCTTACTCACTTAAATAACATATATTACTATATTTCAAGAAACTCAAACCTTTTTCGTACGAGCGGAAATAAGCAACGCGTAAACTGTACTCAACTAATATACTGTCTATAATTAATTAGCAATATATTTGTATACAGAGTTACTGATAACCAACCTTTTAAGGTTGACTTTAGTACTTCAAAAGTAATTTTATTTATTTATTTATTTGGTAGTCCATGCATTTTGTCAGAGGACGATAAACTTTAAGCATGAAGCTATTGATTATTTTTCTAAAAGTCATTAGAACACAACTTGTTGCGTATGATTATCTGCAACCAGCCTTTGGAGGTTATTCGTTATTTACCCCGTAAATACAATCAATTATATACGCGTATTGAATATTATTTTTCTACTTTAATTTTATTTGTAGCATTGTATCGAATCAGATTGACTACATTTTATATTAGTAACTAGTGGGTGCTCGCGGCTTCGCTCGCATTAAGATGTAAAATTTGATTCCCTTTTTTCATCCCTTTGAGAGTGGCCTTTCCAAAAATCCTTACTTAGCGGATGCCTACGTCATAACATCTACCTGCATGCCAAATTTCTGCCCGATCCGTCCAGTGGTTTGGGCTGTGCGTAAAAAGATCACTATATCAGTCAGTCACCTTTGAGTTTTATATTTAGATTTTATATACGAACGTAGTTTTGGCATCATAGAGATAAACAAAAATAAAATAATAAATTAAAACCTTGTAATAACTAACTGAATGATGAATCTATAATGGAGTATTCACTGGCCTAAAATTGATTAACCGCACCTGGCTACGGCAGGCGGCCAATCAATCTCACCTTCACTGAGGTTACAGTTTGCGGCGCCCCAAAACAATTTCAAGTTTTTCTACTATAAATTTGGGCCGAAAATGTAACGAAATTTGGCTTGTATACAAATTGCATGCAACTGCGGCTCCTGTTTCAAATTTGTACGGATTTGACACGCCTATATAATAAAATAAGTTACAAAATAAATAAAATGCATTGTTATTAGACTTTATAAATCTAGATTTTATTATACCTACAGAATTATTAACAACATAATGATTGATACTTTGAACCTATTTTTTGGAATAAACTTTATAAATATTTGAACGCCTTGGTTGGTAAAATGTCTGACTCTAGGTCGTGGATTCGATTCCCGCTCGACACAAATAATTGTCTATTTTCAATCTGCAATTATCTGAGTCTGGTTGTTTCTATAATAAGCGATGTCGCAATGGTTCGTTTTGTGTCTGATCAAATATTATGTTTCTATCAACTTTGGAAACAGTGAAAGTGACATCATAATCGATTCGGTAGGTTAGGTATGAACATATATGATATCTGGGTATGTATAGCACTAATTAACGGTAATTAACTAATTAACAGTATGGCACTAATTAACGGTAAACTCCTGTTGCTGCGTCGCATCGGTTTAATTTTTAATTTCCACTTGTAACATTAATTAATTCATTGGCTTTATTGCATCTACGTGAGATGATTTGTGCAGCCTACCCGTTTTCGGTTACGGCGACCGTTTTCTGCACATTTAAGCCGATATGTATGTTGTCAGTAATTTGCCAATACGTCACCAGAGTTGGCCATTCTTAATCGATAAGAAGAAGCCAATACGAGAGCTACAAATGCCACTTTTAACATGCATTAACATACTGCTTCTTGTCCCCAGTTCGTCGCGTTCCGACTTCCGTACAGAGCGCTGCAAGGTGCTGCCGCTCGACGGATGGGGTGCTAAATGGGACGCCGATGCGCCAGACGCCTTCCAACTCCAGAACCACCACCTCGGCACGCATTACAAGTTCAAGTAAGTAACGTAGACTACGAATAATTGACGCGTCAAATGTCGCGTCGAAAACGCTTACAAGACTGCGACTGTTTTCTCCTCCGTATACAATTGATAAAAAAAAAATACTTGAACGTAGCCTATTTTGGCAGTAAATGTGCGCTACTTACACTCTTGGGTGCCTACCACGATGCCTAAGAGAACTCCCCTATAGAATTAATTCTGCGGGGGAGTTACGACCCCTAGTCATGAGGAAATACGACTTCAAGAGACAAAGAAAAAATTATATTAGTTAGGTCGAATTTTAGGAGCACATACTTAAGTATACTAAGAACCAGATTTTTAACCATTGATATTATTTACATTCTTTTTTTACTTAGTTTAAAAGTATATCTCACTAATTTCATGAACATACGTTAGGACTACCAAAGTAAAGACCTTAAATGAGATATTTCCTTGTTGCAGGACTGGCTCAGAATACATGGCGAAACAGTGGGTGACACGGATAGAAGACGTATCCACGCAAGTGATGAAACCGTTGCCAGCTAATCTAATGTCCTTCGAATAGCCTACGTACGTACAATCTCGAACAATGTTAATCTTAATTCTCATTTATACTCCAATATTAACGACCTATGTTTAGTTTTGTTTTGTACTTTTTTATGTTATATCGATCTATAAGAATAATTTCCACCGGCCGCGTTGACGAATTTGGCTATTGAAGCAAATAAGCAGTTTTTCAAATCTAGATAACTAGATCTAGTAACACAAGACGTAGATTTGACGTTCATGTTATCTCTTTTACACCACCGGCTAGCTTAGAAAGTGCAATAGAGACAACAGTAGATTTAAACGGATTTGAAAGACCTCGGAAACTGCGCCGGTGAAAATTTTACAAGACGCCTATATTAGAAATAAGTATGTTATATTTTTTTACGATCAAACAATCTTGACGTGTTTGAATGAATAAGTACCATTAAAAGGGTCGATATATGACCCCACATACTTAGCTTAGCTCAGCACTGCGACTTAAATACCTAACATCTCGAGCTTTTAGCTGCAAAGATCTGAAACTAAGTCTGCCATCTCGAATTTTAGCTTTCAAAGTCCGGACTTAGGTATTTTAAAATAATTACATGTGAACGTAATCCATTGACGTAGTGGCTTAGGTGGAACATTTTAAGGTCTGTCATTCATCAATTTAAAATAAAATATAAACATTTAGTAGAAACGTGAAATAGTTTTTTAATCAGTTTTTTTTAATAATATATTATCTGTCAGCACTTCTCATCTATCCAAAGTTTCAAAATTTACATTTTATTAACTAGAAATATTATTTGAAAAATGATCCGCCTAAGCTATTAATATATCATTGTAAATCTCAATACAATTAATATTATTGTAACTAAAGTTGTGCTTACAACGAAATTTAAAAAGCAATTGACGTTTTCGTCAGCTGTAGTATATAAATAGATATTGGACACCAATTTGTCGCTAATACGATGTCTAAATAAATATTATCATTTAAAATACATACATATTAATATTCAAGTAGTTATATAACTAGTCGTCATTTGTACGTTATCTTCAAGCTTCCTCTATGCTAGTTTCTTGCAAATTCTTTTTATGTCTCAGAACTGCGACGTAAAAAGAGTATTGCTTTTAAGTTTTCGGACAGTATGTCGATTTAGCCGTGCCTTAATTCATGCAATACATACCAGAATAATAAATATATGTATATGTATTTATGAAGGATTGTCAATGCAATTAAAACCAATATGTATCGGCCTTAGCTGGGATCGTAACGTATGCTATATATCTCATACTTCGAATGATTTTACACCTTTGTCATTCATCATAATAAATATAGTGGTCATTGACATTCTTTCATCAAGCCTGTTCAAATATGCCTTCGTAAATTGTATAAAAAGAAATAATAAATGTGTATAACAGAGTATAAAAGTCACAAACTATTCTCGTAGGGATAGCAAACTCAATGAAATGTACGTCACATATCTAGATCGGGTTCCATGTAGTTTTATTGACGATTAAGTACAGTAATGATGATAATTTTATCAATTTAATATACATATACATAGGTACTTTATTATGTTCAAATATTCAAAAAAATACGATCAATACTCAAATATCTTAATATTTTTGAAAAAATGTTTCTGTTACTTAAGGTGCAATAGTCCGACATGCATTTTCAGATAAACTGATGTATAATAAGACTTAACAACTAGAGATGAAGTCACAAATCAAAATGGTCTCTTTTATTCGACATAAATAATTGAATAATGAGCTGAACTATACAAATACCTTGCCAGGATACCTACATACTTACTTACTCCGCTGGCGCAGCGACGCAAAGTGAGTCTTGGCCTCCGATACAAAAGATCGCCAGCCAGAGACTAACCTATTTACATAGCAAGGTATAATTCCTCAATCTTCCTCAGAACTGAAACCTAAAATTATACATTAGTTAGTTTCTAAAAACTTCAAAGGGCTTCTGCATCTTATTAATTTTGCTACATTTATTGTCAGTATTCAAATGCGTTGCACGCGAGTAATTGGTTTGCGGATAGCAGCGGCGGAGGCCGATAATAATATGGTTAGACGACGCTGCCGGCCGTATATACGAGGTCGGAAATAACACCTTGTATGTATTCTTATACTTCATGCTATTACATATATGTGTAACGGACTTTTGTACCTCCAAAGTTATCTTTAATGCAAGTAAAAACCAGCAATATTTTCAGAACTATCAATAAAACCCATCATATGTTTTTTTGCACAAATGTATTTATAGATAAAACAAAAGCCAATTCAAATAACTAAATCTCACTTTTATATATAATTTTAACAGGCGACAAAAAGCAATATTGTTATTGAAGATAGTTTTAAAAGTAAAGTAAAACGTTTTAGAATAAAGATAGGTACAATTGAAAAGTGATGTGCAATGAAAGTACAACTGTAAAAAACGATGCGAGCCGCACGAAATAATATTTCCAACGAAATTCTGTGTTGAAAATTGCAAATATTTTTTTACTGTACACGTTTTCTATAGTCGATTTTGCTAGAAAAAAACATTGACTTAGTTTTTTGTTGATTCGTATCAATATCAATTATTTTCTATGCACATCACTGGGGGTTGTCCGGCATTATTCTCTTACCTGTTGAAACCTCAAAGTTCTCGTACTTACACATTATGTATATGGATAAGTATCGGAAGTCCGGTCCCAAGCCGTGGAGAATATTTACATTGAGACTTAATTTGACTGTCACGCTCGCTCTATTGCCATTATACCAGTGGTAGGGTGACCGAATACACTTTCCATCCTCCATTCACGACTGTACTCAAAAATATTTTTAAATGTATGTATAGTGAGCCATTATTCAAACGTAAAGCAATACTTTTTTATCAGACTTACGAACGTTTAGAAGTACTTACGCCATAAAATACTTAGCTTATACGTGAATATATACGAGCGAAACAAAGTTAAGGACCTCAATTTGGACGTTAAAAAAAACTCAGACTTTAGATGAACATCTTTGATTGATCTTTGATTGTGTTTCAGTAATTGAGGAATAGTGGCACATTTGTTTACTTGATGACGTTGATGAAACTGTGGTGTTACTTTTTATTTACGAGAAATAAGATTTTTCTACAAAGATTTTTAAAACTATATTCGATTATTTTATTTAGATTGTCCTTCGATCAGTTGGTATTGTTGATCGAAGAGATTGTCCCATGAATGAGCAAAGCATTTATTTGTAGGAACGTAAGCTCATGTCAACAAGGTTGTTTATTTGTAATTTGTAATTTTTTTTGGCCTACTGTAAAGGTCACAGAGAAATCTTATGTTCTACAATTTATAAAGCCTACTTAGACTGCGGCGAGTTAGATTCGGGGTCTGTTTGGTAAAAGTTGTAGATATCACATAGTTACATTGCCTACCTTTACAGTTTTCTTTTTTTTATTTTCAATTATCTTATTTTAATATATATCCTGACAAATTATTAAAAAAGTTAGTCTTTTACCTGTCCAAATCCGGGAAAGTAGTTTCGATGTCTTCTATTCCTAATACAATAAAAATATTACAATGTTGGTTGGTTTTCATCAAAAAACTTTTGGACCAGAAATGAAAATAAGTGTGTATTTTACAATTATTCGGGAAACATATCGTCTTTAGTGTGAGTTGATAATAAGCTTAGTTTTTTGGTGTGAACCAATCACGAAATTTCGCGCGTTTATTTCGAATCTCGATTGCCAAAAATCAACAAAGACCGCAGCTTCGTCAGTTTTTACCTTAATTCTAACTAATATTTTGTCATAAAGTAAAAAGTAAAGTACATATTATACTAAGTCCTTGTTCCGAATTCATAAACTGGACAGCAAATATTTCTTACTATCTGCTTCGTATAAAACTAGTTTATGAACTAAAAGCTAGGTCATACGCTAGCCAGAATATCGCGGTCAAATCTTATCCCATTCGAGGCTATCGGACATGCCCTGATTCGGCCAATGTCTCCAATATAAAATGTGACGTTTTGTTTGTGCTGTCCTTTCCTTAATTACTGATATCAACAGAGACCCGGTTATACTATAGTTTAAAAAATTTACGAGTCCAAAATGAGGTCGACGTGCCTTTTTTATTTATTATTTGGGCAACATAAGAGGTTATTTTTACTATGTTTTTTTTGTTGCTTAGTTGTTATTTTTTTCTGTAACTAGACCCTGCTTTATATTATTTTTATACAAGAAATTACTTGTTTTGCCTATTACCAAAGTCACAATTTTGATTTAGTAAATATGTTTGTTTTATTGTATAGAGGCTATGATATTGGACTGATATTAATATATAATTGATATCTTGAAAGTGCAGTCAATGATTTATTTTTTGATGCAAGTCAATACGTAGGATTATTTGTATTTTTAAACACATTTGTATTTGAACTTAGATCTATAAAATATGTAATAAAGTGTACAAATGGTAAAATCCAACTTGTGATTCAATCACTGCTGCGGAAAGTTTTCACTTGAAGTCGAAACCATGATTTATGATTGGTAGATATCAGTGCCATTTATCTGTTTATCTATATGTCAAGGAATTATTGGTTGGCGTTTTGGTTTTCGAACGATAACTTTTTGCCGTAAGAGTTGAATTACCAATGTGCCGTGTTACGACATTCTGTACATCTTTAGACATAGCAATTACATACATAATACGTACATGTGATTTAATATTATTACTATTTAAGTTGTTTTGTTTTTCGATGTTCTGCATCGTTCGATGTATTAATTTTATTCTGTAATCCCTTGCTGATTTAGCTTTTCTGTATATCATTGCTTTTTGTGCTTTTTATTTGAAAATTATCGTTACACCGCAGAACGTCGAAAACAAAGACGGTTTTTTTTGTATAATCACACAAAAAATACCTATTATATATAATCCTGTTCTTTATTTTAAGACCATCACACTGTATCTTTCTTACTTACTGCCATCGACGTTGTAATGGACTGGCCTTAGCGTACATTTGCAAGCGCCTTAGCGACGCAGCACTCGCTTCAAAAAAACTGAATATCTTCATAATATATCTTCATTTATTTACCGTCTCCCGTAAATGTGCTACTGTGTCCTTATTAAGTACTTTTGAATGAAATGTATTGATAAGCCCAGTCTATTACTGTATTGTCTTAACACGTAATAGTGTTAATTACGTGAGCATTAGGTAGGAGAACATGTAAAGGAAAACTTTATATCAAAGTTGAAAGCTTGTTACCCGCAACTTCATATAATTTGAATAGTACAATGATATAGTTTCTCGCTCTCATTTGGAGGGATCTGAAGGCTTCTCAAGCGGAAGTATTCTTCCGTACTGTCTAGTTTAATGCACTTTGTCTGCGGGTAGTGAGAAAGGATACAATACTGGACTATTGGGAAATCATTAACGTTTACTAGTATTTGGAAATTTCATGTCAACGTCACAAATTTAATCATCCTTTTCCTCCTTAGTCTTGTTTATCGTTACTGAGGGTCTTGACACCCTGCAGAAATAATGTATTGGGGCAGTTCTATTGGGCAGAAACATTATGGTAGGCAAATTATTGACATACTTAATTGAAAATATTGACATACTAAATTGAAATAATTGACATACTAAATATAAAATATTGACATACTAAATATAAAATATTGACATACTAAATATAAAATATTAACATACTAAATATAAAATATTGACATACTAAATATAAAATATTGACATACTAAATTGAAATTATTGACATACTAAATTAAAAATATTGACATACTAAATATAAAATATTGACATACTAAATTGAAAATATTGACATACTAAATTGAAAATATTGACATACTAAATATAAAATATTGACATACTAAATATAAAATATTGACATACTAAATATAAAATATTGACATACTAAATATAAAATATTGACATACTAAATTGAAATTATTGACATACTAAATTAAAAATATTGACATACTAAATTAAAAATATTGACATACTAAATTGAAAATATTGACATACTAAATTGAAAATATTGACATACTAAATATAAAATATTGACATACTAAATATAAAATATTGACATACTAAATATGAAATATTGACATACTAAATATAAAATATTGACATACTAAATTGAAAATATTGACATACTAAATTGAAATTATTGACATACTAAATATAAAATATTGACATACTAAATTGAAACTATTGACATACTAAATTGAAATTATTGACATACTAAATATAAAATATTGACATACTAAATATAAAATATTGACATACTAAATATAAAATATTGACATACTAAATATAAAATATTGACATACTAAATTGAAATTGTTGACATACTAAATATAAAATTTTGACATACTAAATTGAAAATATTGACATACTAAATTGAAATTATTGACATACTAAATTGAAATTTTTGACATACTAAATATAAAATATTGACATACTAAATTGAAATTATTGACATACTAAATATAAAATATTGACATACTAAATATAAAATATTGACATACTAAATATGAAATATTGACATACTAAATATAAAATATTGACATACTAAATTGAAAATATTGACATACTAAATTGAAATTATTGACATACTAAATATAAAATATTGACATACTAAATATAAAATATTGACATACTAAATTGAAACTTTTGACATACTAAATTGAAAATATTGACATACTAAATATAAAATATTGACATACTAAATATAAAATATTGACATACTAAATTGAAATTGTTGACATACTAAATATAAAATATTGACATACTTAATTGAAATTATTGACATACTAAATATAAAATATTGACATACTAAATATAAAATATTGACATACTAAATATGAAATATTGACATACTAAATATAAAATATTGACATACTAAATTGAAAATATTGACATACTAAATTGAAATTATTGACATACTAAATTGAAATTATTGACATACTAAATATAAAATATTGACATACTAAATATAAAATATTGACATACTAAATTGAAACTATTGACATACTAAATTGAAAATATTGACATACTAAGTATAAAATATTGACATACTAAATATAAAATATTGACATACTAAATTGAAATTGTTGACATACTAAATATAAAATATTGACATACTTAATTGAAATTATTGACATACTAAATATAAAATATTGACATACTAAATTGAAAATAATGACATACTAAATATAAAATATTGACATACTAAATATAAAATATTGACATACTAAATTGAAATTGTTGACATACTAAATATAAAATATTGACATACTTAATTGAAATTATTGACATACTAAATATAAAATATTGACATACTAAATTAAAACTATTGACATACTAAATTGAAATTATTGACATACTAAATATAACATATTGACATACCAAATATAAAATATTGACATACTAAATTGAAACTATTGACATACTAAATATAAAATATTGACATACTAAATTGAAATTATTGACATACTAAATTGAAAATATTGACATACTAAATATAAAATATTGACATACTACATTGAAAATATTGACATACTAAATATAACATATTGACATACTAAATTGAAATTATTGACATACTAAATATAAATTATTGACATACTAAATTAAAAATATTGACATACTAAATATAAAATATTGACATACTAAATTGAAAATATTGACATACTAAATTGAAACTATTGACATACTATATTGAAACTATTGACATACTAAATTGAAATTATTGACATACTAAATATAAAATATTGACATACTAAATATAAAATATTGACATACTAAATAGAAAATATTGACATACTAAATTGAAATTATTGACATACTAAATAGAAAATATTGACATACTAAATAGAAAATATTGACATACTAAATTGAAATTATTGACATACTAAATATAAAATATTGACATACTAAATATAAAATATTGACATACTAAATTGAAACTATTGACATACTAAATTGAAATTATTGACATACTAAATATAAAATATTGACATACTAAATTGAAATTATTGACATACTAAATATAAAATATTGACATACTAAATATAAAATTTCGACATACTAAATTGAAATTATTGACATACTAAATTGAAATTTTTGACATACTAAATATAAAATATTGACATACTAAATTGAAATTATTGACAAACTAAATATAAAATATTGACATACTAAATATAAAATATTGACATACTAAATATGAAATATTGACATACTAAATATGAAATATTGACATACTAAATATGAAATATTGACATACTAAATATAAAATATTGACATACTAAATTGAAAATATTGACAAACTAAATATAAAATATTGACATACTAAATATAAAATATTGACATACTAAATATGAAATATTGACATACTAACTTGAAACTTTTGACATACTAAATTGAAAATATTGACATACTAAATATAAAATATTGACATACTAAATATAAAATATTGACATACTAAATTGAAATTGTTGACATACTAAATATAAAATATTGACATACTTAATTGAAATTATTGACTTACTAAATATAAAATATTGACATACTAAATATAAAATATTGACATACTAAATATAAAATATTGACATACTAAATATAAAATATTGACATACTAAATATAAAATATTGACATACTAAATATAAAATATTGACATACTAAATATAAAATATTGACATACTAAATTGAAATTATTCACATACTAAATTGAAATTATTGACATACTAAATTGAAAATATTGACATACTAAATTGTAATTATTGACATACTAAATATAAAATATTGACATACTAAATATAAAATATTGACATACTAAATTGAAAATATTGACATACTAAATTGAAATTATTGACATACTAAATATAAATTATTGACATACTAAATTAAAAATATTGACATACTAAATATAAAATATTGACATACTAAATTGAAAATATTGACATACTAAATTGAAACTATTGACATACTAAATTGAAACTATTGACATACTAAATTGAAATTATTGACATACTAAATATAAAATATTGACATACTAAATATAAAATATTGACATACTAAATAGAAAATATTGACATACTAAATTGAAATTATTGACATACTAAATAGAAAATATTGACATACTAAATAGAAAATATTGACATACTAAATTGAAATTATTGACATACTAAATATAAAATATTGACATACTAAATATAAAATATTGACATACTAAATTGAAACTATTGACATACTAAATTGAAATTATTGACATACTAAATATAAAATATTGACATACCAAATATAAAATATTGACATACTAAATTGAAATTGTTGACATACTAAATATAAAATATTGACATACTTAATTGAAATTATTGACATACTTAATATAAAATATTGACATACTAAATTGAAATTATTGACATACTAAATTGAAAATATTGACATACTAAATATAAAATATTGACATACTAAATTGAAAATATTGACATACTAAATTGAAAATATTGACATACTAAATATAAAATATTGACATACTAAATATAAAATATTGACATACTAAATATAAAATATTGACATACTAAATAGAAAATATTGACATACTAAATTGAAATTATTGACATACTAAATATAAAATATTGACATACTAAATTAAAACTATTGACATACTAAATTGAAATTATTGACATACTAAATATAAAATATTGACATACTAAATATAAAATATTGACATACTAAATTGAAATTATTGACATACTAAATTGAAATTATTGACATACTAAATTGAAACTATTGACATACCAAATTGAAAATATTGACATACTAAATATAAAATATTGACATACTAAATATAAAATATTGACATACTAAATTGAAATTGTTGACATACTAAATATAAAATATTGACATACTTAATTGAAATTATTGACATACTAAATATAAAATATTGACATACTAAATTGAAATTATTGACATACTACATTGAAATTATTGACATACTAAATATAAAATATTGACATACTAAATTAAAACTATTGACATACTAAATATAAAATATTGACATACTAAATTGAAAATATTGTCATACTATATTGAAATTATTGACATACTAAATATAAAATATTGACATACTAAATATATAATATTGACATACTAAATATAAAATAATGACATACTAAATTGAAAATATTGACATACTAAATTGTAATTATTGACATACTAAATATAAAATATTGACATACTAAATATAAAATATTGACATACTAAATTGAAAATATTGACATACTAAATTGAAATTATTGACATACTTAATATAAATTATTGACATACTAAATATAAAATATTGACATACTAAATATAAAATATTGACATACCAAATATAAAATATTGACATACTAAATTGAAACTATTGACATACTAAATTGAAACTATTGACATACTAAATATAAAATATTGACATACTAAATATAAAATATTGACATACTAAATTGAAATTATTGACATACTAAATTGAAATTATTGACATACTATATTGAAACTATTGACATACTAAATTGAAAATATTGACATACTAAATATAAAATATTGACATACTAAATATAAAATATTGACATACTAAATATAAAATATTGACATACTAAATATAAAATATTGACATACTAAATATAAAATATTGACATACTAAATATAAAATATTGACATACTAAATTGAAAATATTGACATACTAAATTGAAATTATTGACATACTAAATATAAAATATTGACATACTAAATATAAAATATTGACATACTAAATTGAAACTATTGACATACTAAATTGAAATAATTGACATACTAAATTGAAATAATTGACATACTAAATATAAAATATTGACATACCAAATATAAAATATTGACATACTAAATTGAAACTATTGACATACTAAATTGAAATTATTGACATACTAAATATAAATTATTGACATACTATATATAAAATATTGACATACTAAATTGAAAATATTGACATACTAAATATAAAATATTGACATACTAAATACCTATAAAATATTGACATACTAAATATAAAATATTGACATACTAAATTGAAATTATTCACATACTAAATTGAAATTATTGACATACTAAATATATAATATTGACATACTAAATTGAAATTATTGACATACTAAATATAAAATATTGACATACTAAATTGAAAATATTGACATACTAAATATAAAATATTGACATACTAAATTAAAAATATTGACATACTAAATTGAAATTATTGACATACTAAATATAAAATATTGAAAATATTGACATACTAAATATAAAATATTGACATACTAAATTGAAATTTTTGACATACTAAATATAAAATATTGACATACTAAATTAAAACTATTGACATACTAAATTGAAATTATTGACATACTAAATATAACATATTGACATACCAAATATAAAATATTGACATACTAAATTGAAACTATTGACATACTAAATATAAAATATTGACATACTAAATTGAAATTATTGACATACTAAATTGAAAATATTGACATACTAAATATAAAATATTGACATACTACATTGAAAATATTGACATACTAAATATAACATATTGACATACTAAATTGAAATTATTGACATACTAAATATAAATTATTGACATACTAAATTAAAAATATTGACATACTAAATATAAAATATTGACATACTAAATTGAAAATATTGACATACTAAATTGAAACTATTGACATACTATATTGAAACTATTGACATACTAAATTGAAATTATTGACATACTAAATATAAAATATTGACATACTAAATATAAAATATTGACATACTAAATAGAAAATATTGACATACTAAATTGAAATTATTGACATACTAAATAGAAAATATTGACATACTAAATAGAAAATATTGACATACTAAATTGAAATTATTGACATACTAAATATAAAATATTGACATACTAAATATAAAATATTGACATACTAAATTGAAACTATTGACATACTAAATTGAAATTATTGACATACTAAATATAAAATATTGACATACTAAATATAAAATATTGACATACCAAATATAAAATATTGACATACTAAATTGAAATTGTTGACATACTAAATATAAAATATTGACATACTTAATTGAAATTATTGACATACTTAATATAAAATATTGACATACTAAATTGAAATTATTGACATACTAAATTGAAAATATTGACATACTAAATATAAAATATTGACATACTAAATTGAAAATATTGACATACTAAATTGAAAATATTGACATACTAAATATAAAATATTGACATACTAAATATAAAATATTGACATACTAAATATAAAATATTGACATACTAAATAGAAAATATTGACATACTAAATTGAAATTATTGACATACTAAATATAAAATATTGACATACTAAATTAAAACTATTGACATACTAAATTGAAATTATTGACATACTAAATATAAAATATTGACATACTAAATATAAAATATTGACATACTAAATTGAAATTATTGACATACTAAATTGAAATTATTGACATACTAAATTGAAACTATTGACATACTAAATTGAAAATATTGACATACTAAATATAAAATATTGACATCCTAAATTGAAAATATTGACATACTTAATTGAAATTGTTGACATACTAAATATAAAATATTGACATACTAAATTAAAATTATTGACATACTAAATTGAAATTATTGACATACTAAATATAAAATATTGACATACTAAATATAAAATATTGACATACTAAATATAAAATATTGACATACTAAATTGAAAATATTGACATACTACATTGAAATTATTGACATACTAAATTGAAAATATTGACATACTAAATATAAAAATTATTGACATACCAAATATAAAATATTGACATACTAAATTGAAAATATTGACATACTACATTGAAAATATTGACATACTTAATTGAAAATATTGACATACTAAATTGAAATTAATGACATACTAAATTGAAATTATTGACATACTAAATTGAAATTATTGACATACTAAATATAAAATATTGACGTACTAAATTGAAATTATTGACATACTAAATATATAATATTGACATACTAAATTGAAATTATTGACATACTAAATATAAAATATTGACATACTAAATTGAAAATATTGACGTACTTAATTGAAAATATTGACATACTAAATTAAAATTATTGACATACTAAATTGAAATTATTGACATACTAAATATAAAATATTGACATACTAAATATAAAATATTGACATACTAAATATAAAATATTGACATACTAAATTGAAAATATTGACATACTAAATTGAAAATATTGACATACTTAATTGAAAATATTGACATACTTAATTGAAAATATTGACATACTTAATTGAAAATATTGACATACTAAATTGAAATTATTGACATACTAAATTGAAATTATTGACATACTAAATATAAAATATTGACATACTAAATATAAAATATTGACATACTAAATATAAAATATTGACATACTAAATTGAAAATATTGACATACTTAATTGAAAATATTGACATACTTAATTGAAATTATTGACATACTAAATTGAAATTATTGACATACTAAATTGAAATTATTGACATACTAAATATAAAATATTGACATACTAAATATAAAATATTGACATACTAAATTGAAGTTGTTGACATACTAAATATAAAATATTGACATACTAAATTGAAATAATTGACATATAAAATATTGACATACTAAATATAAAATATTGACATACTAAATATAAAATATTGACATACTAAATTGAAAATATTGACATACTTAATTGAAAATATTGACATACTTAATTGAAAATATTGACATACTTAATTGAAAATATTGACATACTTTATTGAAAATATTGACATACTAAATATAAAATATTGACATACTAAATTAAAAATATTGACATACTAAATATAAATTATTGACATACTAAATATAAGTTATTGACATTCTAAATATAAAATATTGACATACTAAATTGAAATAATTGACATACTAAATATAAAATATTGACATACTAAATATAAAATATTGACATACTAAATTGAAAATTTTAACATACTAAATTGAAAATTTTGACATACTAAATTGAAATTATTGACATACTAAATTGAAATTATTGACATACTAAATATAAAATATTGACATACTAAATATATAATATTGACATACTAAATATAAAATATTGACATACTAAATATAAAATATTGACATACTAAATATAAAATATTGACATACTAAATTGAAAATATTGACATACTAAATTGAAATTATTGACATACTAAATATAAAATATTGACATACTAAATTAAAAATATTGACATACTAAATATAAATTATTGACATACTAAATATAAGTTATTGACATTCTAAATATAAAATATTGACATACTAAATTGAAATAATTGACATACTAAATATAAAATATTGACATACTAAATTGAAAATATTGACATACTAAATTGAAATTATTGTCATACTAAATTGAAATTATTGACACACTAAATTGAAATTATTGACACACTAAATATAAAATATTGACATACTAAATTGAAACTATTGACATACTAAATATAAAATATTGACATACTAAATATAAAAAATTGACATACTAAATTGAAAATATTGACATACTAAATTGAAAATATTGACATACTAAATTGAAACTATTGACATACTAAATTGAAACTATTGACATACTAAATTCAAACTATTGACATACTAAATTGAAATTTTTGACATACTAAATATAAAATATTGACATCCTAAATATAAAATATTGACATACTAAATTGAAATTATTGACATACTAAATTGAAATTATTGACATACTAAATATAAAATATTGACATACTAAATATAAAATATTGACATACTAAATATAAAATATTGACATACTAAATATAAAATATTGACATACTAAATATAAAATATTGACATACTAAATATAAAATATTGACATACTAAATATAAAATATTGACATACTAAATTGAAATTGTTGACATACTAAATTGAAATTGTTGACATACTAAATATAAAATGTTGACATACTAAATATAAAATATTGACATACTAAATATAAAATATTGACATACTAAATATAAAATATTGACATACCAAATATAAAATATTGACATACTAAATTGAAACTATTGACATACTAAATATAAAATATTGACATACTAAATATAAAATATTGACATACTAAATTGAAATTATTGACATACTAAATTGAAATTATTGACATACTAAATTGAAACTATTGACATACTAAATTGAAAATATTGACATACTAAATATAAAATATTGACATACTAAATATAAAATATTGACATACTAAATATAAAATATTGACATACTAAATTGAAAATATTGACATACTAAATTGAAATTATTGACATACTAAATATAAAATATTGACATACTAAATATAAAATATTGACATACTAAATTGAAACTATTGACATACTAAATTGAAATAATTGACATACTAAATATAAAATATTGACATACCAAATATAAAATATTGACATACTAAATTGAAACTATTGACATACTAAATTGAAATTATTGACATACTAAATATAAATTATTGACATACTATATATAAAATATTGACATACTAAATTGAAAATATTGACATACTAAATATAAAATATTGACATACTAAATATAAAATATTGACATACTAAATATAAAATATTGACATACTAAATTGAAATTATTCACATACTAAATTGAAATTATTGACATACTAAATATAAAATATTGACATACTAAATATAAAATATTGACATACTAAATTGAAATTATTGACATACTAAATATAAAATATTGACATACTAAATATAAAATTTTGACATACTAAATATAAAATTTTGACATACTAAATTGAAATTATTGACATACTAAATATAAATTATTGACATACTAAATTAAAAATATTGACATACTAAATGTAAAATATTGACATACTAAATTGAAAATATTGACATACTAAATATAAAATATTGACATACTAAATATAAAATATTGACATACTAAATTGAAAATATTGACATACTACATTGAAATTTTTGACATACTAAATTGAAAATATTGACATACTAAATATAAAAATTATTGACATACCAAATATAAAATATTGACATACTAAATTGAAAATATTGACATACTACATTGAAAATATTGACATACTTAATTGAAAATATTGACATACTAAATTGAAATTATTGACATACTAAATTGAAACTATTGACATACTAAATTGAAAATATTGACATACTAAATATAAAATATTGACATACTAAATATAAAATATTGACATACTAAATATAAAATATTGACATACTAAATTGAAAATATTGACATACTAAATTGAAATTATTGACATACTAAATATAAATTATTGACATACTATATATAAAATATTGACATACTAAATTGAAAATATTGACATACTAAATATAAAATATTGACATACTAAATATAAAATATTGACATACTAAATATAAAATATTGACATACTAAATATAAAATATTGACATACTAAATTGAAATTATTCACATACTAAATTGAAATTATTGACATACTAAATATAAAATATTGACATACTAAATATAAAATATTGACATACTAAATTGAAATTATTGACATACTAAATATAAAATATTGACATACTAAATATAAAATTTTGACATACTAAATTGAAATTATTGACATACTAAATATAAATTATTGACATACTAAATTAAAAATATTGACATACTAAATATAAAATATTGACATACTAAATTGAAAATATTGACATACTAAATATAAAATATTGACATACTAAATATAAAATATTGACATACTAAATTGAAAATATTGACATACTACATTGAAATTTTTGACATACTAAATTGAAAATATTGACATACTAAATATAAAAATTATTGACATACCAAATATAAAATATTGACATACTAAATTGAAAATATTGACATACTACATTGAAAATATTGACATACTTAATTGAAAATATTGACATACTAAATTGAAATTATTGACATACTAAATTGAAATTATTGACATACTAAATTGAAATTATTGACATACTAAATATAAAATATTGACATACTAAATTGAAATTATTGACATACTAAATATATAATATTGACATACTAAATTGAAATTATTGACATACTAAATATAAAATATTGACATACTAAATTGAAAATATTGACATACTAAATATAAAATATTGACATACTAAATTAAAAATATTGACATACTAAATTGAAATTATTGACATACTAAATATAAAATATTGAAAATATTGACATACTAAATATAAAATATTGACATACTAAATTGAAATTTTTGACATACTAAATATAAAATATTGACATACTAAATTAAAACTATTGACATACTAAATTGAAATTATTGACATACTAAATATAACATATTGACATACCAAATATAAAATATTGACATACTAAATTGAAACTATTGACATACTAAATATAAAATATTGACATACTAAATTGAAATTATTGACATACTAAATTGAAAATATTGACATACTAAATATAAAATATTGACATACTACATTGAAAATATTGACATACTAAATATAACATATTGACATACCAAATATAAAATATTGACATACTAAATATAAAATATTGACATACTAATTTGAAATTATTGACATACTAAATATAAAATATTGACATACTAAATTAAAACTATTGACATACTAAATTGAAATTATTGACATACTAAATATAACATATTGACATACCAAATATAAAATATTGACATACTAAATATAAAATATTGACATACTAAATTGAAATTATTGACATACTAAATATAAAATAATGACATACTAAATTGAAATTTTTGACATACTAAATATAAAATATTGACATACTAAATTGAAATTATTGACATACTAAATATAAAATATTGACATACTAAATGAAAAATATTGACATACTAAATATAAAATATTGACATACTAAATATAACATATTGACATACTAAATTGAAGTTGTTGACATACTAAATATAAAATATTGACATACTAAATTGAAATAATTGACATACTAAATATAAAATATTGACATACTAAATATAAAATATTGACATACTAAATATAAAATATTGACATCCTAAATTGAAAATATTGACATACTTAATTGAAAATATTGACATACTAAATTGAAATTATTGACATACTAAATATAAAATATTGACATACTAAATATAAAATATTGACATACTAAATATAAAATATTGACATACTAAATTGAAAATATTGACATACTTAATTGAAAATATTGACATACTAAATTGAAATTATTGACATACTAAATATAAAATATTGACATACTAAATATAAAATATTGACATACTAAATATAAAATATTGACATACTAAATTGAAAATATTGTCATACTATATTGAAATTATTGTCATACTATATTGAAATTATTGACATACTAAATATAAAATATTGACATACTAAATATATAATATTGACATACTAAATATAAAATAATGACATACTAAATTGAAAATATTGACATACTTAATTGAAAATATTGACATACTTAATTGAAAATATTGACATACTAAATTGAAATTATTGACATACTAAATATAAAATATTGACATACTAAATATAACATATTGACATACTAAATTGAAGTTGTTGACATACTAAATATAAAATATTGACATACTAAATTGAAATAATTGACATACTAAATATAAAATATTGACATACTAAATATAAAATATTGACATACTAAATATAAAATATTGACATACTAAATTGAAAATATTGACATACTTAATTGAAAATATTGACATACTAAATTGAAATTATTGACATACTAAATATAAAATATTGACATACTAAATATAAAATATTGACATACTAAATATAAAATATTGACATACTAAATTGAAAATATTGTCATACTATATTGAAATTATTGTCATACTATATTGAAATTATTGACATACTAAATATAAAATATTGACATACTAAATATATAATATTGACATACTAAATATAAAATAATGACATACTAAATTGAAAATATTGACATACTTAATTGAAAATATTGACATACTTAATTGAAAATATTGACATACTAAATTGAAATTATTGACATACTAAATTGAAATTATTGACATACTAAATATAAAATATTGACATACTAAATATATAATATTGACATACTAAATATAAAATATTGACATACTAAATATAAAATATTGACATACTAAATTGAAATTATTGACATACTAAATTGAAATTATTGACATACTAAATATAAAATATTGACATACTAAATTGAAATTATTCACATACTAAATTGAAATTATTGACATACTAAATTGAAATTATTGACATACTAAATTGAAATTATTGACATACTAAATATAAAATATTGACATACTAAATATAAAATATTGACATACTAAATTGAAATTATTGACATACTAAATATAAAATATTGACATACTAAATATAAAATTTTGACATACTAAATTGAAATTATTGACATACTAAATATAAATTATTGACATACTAAATTAAAAATATTGACATACTAAATATAAAATATTGACATACTAAATTGAAAATATTGACATACTAAATATAAAATATTGACATACTAAATATAAAATATTGACATACTAAATTGAAAATATTGACATACTACATTGAAATTATTGACATACTAAATTGAAAATATTGACATACTAAATATAAAAATTATTGACATACCAAATATAAAATATTGACATACTAAATTGAAAATATTGACATACTACATTGAAAATATTGACATACTTAATTGAAAATATTGACATACTAAATTGAAATTAATGACATACTAAATTGAAATTATTGACATACTAAATTGAAATTATTGACATACTAAATATAAAATATTGACGTACTAAATTGAAATTATTGACATACTAAATATATAATATTGACATACTAAATTGAAATTATTGACATACTAAATATAAAATATTGACATACTAAATTGAAAATATTGACATACTACATTGAAATTATTGACATACTAAATTGAAAATATTGACATACTAAATATAAAAATTATTGACATACCAAATATAAAATATTGACATACTAAATTGAAAATATTGACATACTACATTGAAAATATTGACATACTTAATTGAAAATATTGACATACTAAATTGAAATTAATGACATACTAAATTGAAATTATTGACATACTAAATTGAAATTATTGACATACTAAATATAAAATATTGACGTACTAAATTGAAATTATTGACATACTAAATATATAATATTGACATACTAAATTGAAATTATTGACATACTAAATATAAAATATTGACATACTAAATTGAAAATATTGACGTACTTAATTGAAAATATTGACATACTAAATTAAAATTATTGACATACTAAATTGAAATTATTGACATACTAAATATAAAATATTGACATACTAAATATAAAATATTGACATACTAAATATAAAATATTGACATACTAAATATAAAATATTGACATACTAAATATAAAATATTAACATACTAAATTGAAAATATTGACATACTAAATTGAAAATATTGACATACTTAATTGAAAATATTGACATACTTAATTGAATATATTGACATACTTAATTGAAAATATTGACATACTAAATTGAAATTATTGACATACTAAATTGAAATTATTGACATACTAAATATAAAATATTGACATACTAAATATAAAATATTGACATACTAAATATAAAATATTGACATACTAAATTGAAAATATTGACATACTTAATTGAAAATATTGACATACTTAATTGAAATTATTGACATACTAAATTGAAATTATTGACATACTAAATATAAAATATTGACATACTAAATTGAAATAATTGACATATAAAATATTGACATACTAAATATAAAATATTGACATACTAAATATAAAATATTGACATACTAAATTGAAAATATTGACATACTTAATTGAAAATATTGACATACTTAATTGAAAATATTGACATACTAAATATAAAATATTGACATACTAAATATAAAATATTGACATACTAAATTGAAATTATTCACATACTAAATTGAAATTATTGACATTCTAAATATAAAATATTGACATACTAAATTGAAATAATTGACATACTAAATATAAAATATTGACATACTAAATATAAAATATTGACATACTAAATTGAAAATTTTGACATACTAAATTGAAAATTTTGACATACTAAATTGAAATTATTGACATACTAAATTGAAATTATTGACATACTAAATATAAAATATTGACATACTAAATATATAATATTGACATACTAAATATAAAATATTGACATACTAAATATAAAATATTGACATACTAAATTGAAAATATTGACATACTAAATTGAAATTATTGACATACTAAATATAAAATATTGACATACTAAATTAAAAATATTGACATACTAAATATAAATTATTGACATACTAAATATAAGTTATTGACATTCTAAATATAAAATATTGACATACTAAATTGAAATAATTGACATACTAAATATAAAATATTGACATACTAAATTGAAAATATTGACATACTAAATTGAAATTATTGTCATACTAAATTGAAATTATTGACACACTAAATATAAAATATTGACATACTAAATTGAAACTATTGACATACTAAATATAAAATATTGACATACTAAATATAAAAAATTGACATACTAAATTGAAAATATTGACATACTAAATTGAAAATATTGACATACTAAATTGAAACTATTGACATACTAAATTGAAACTATTGACATACTAAATTCAAACTATTGACATACTAAATTGAAATTTTTGACATACTAAATATAAAATATTGACATCCTAAATATAAAATATTGACATACTAAATTGAAATTATTGACATACTAAATTGAAATTATTGACATACTAAATATAAAATATTGACATACTAAATATAAAATATTGACATACTAAATATAAAATATTGACATACTAAATATAAAATATTGACATACTAAATATAAAATATTGACATACTAAATATAAAATATTGACATACTAAATATAAAATATTGACATACTAAATATAAAATATTGACATACTTAATATAAAATATTGACATACTAAATTGAAATTTTTGACATACTAAATATAAAATATTGACATACTAAATTGAAATTGTTGACATACTAAATATAAAATATTGACATACTAAATTGAAATAATTGACATACTAAATATAAAATATTGACATACTAAATATGAAATAATTGACATACTAAATATAAAATATTGACATACTAAATATAAAATATTGACATACTAAATATAAAATATTGACATACTAAATATAAAGTATTGACATACTAAATGGAAAATATTGACATACTTAATTGAAAATATTGACATACTAAATTAAAATAATTGACATAATAAATTAAAATAATTGACATAATATTATAAAAATATTGACATAATAAATTGAAATTTTTGACATACTAAATTGAAAATATTGACATAATACACAATATTTATTGACATGCTCCATTAAAATTATTGACATTATCAATTGAAAATATTGACATAATACATAATTATTATTGACATGCGTCATTAAAATTAGTGACATAATATATTGAAAATACTGACATAATAAATTGAAATTATTGACATACTGTATTGAAAATATTGACATAATACATAATTATTATTGACATGCGCCATAAAAATTATTACATAATAAAATGGAATGAAGGAAGGCTGATGATGATGTAATTAAAACTATTGAAATAATTCATTTTGAATTATTGACAGTAATGTTGAAGTATTTATGGAAAATATGATTTTAGGAACATAACAAAATATTATTTTGAAAGTGATTTCTGTTGGCAATAACGTATAAACGTAGTTATAACCACATGGGTTTCCCAATAGTTCCGTACACTTATCATTGACTATGTTCCACCGTGGCGAAGTACTAACATTTATTGTAGCTTTGTATGACTCTATTCGTTAAGTGTATTTACGGCACAATGTGCTCTTGTGTTCAATAAAAAACATAAGGAATTCCACTTTTTCTTTTATTTTATTTTATACTACTTCCTCTCCTTCCTTTTAAGGCCCGCTTCCGCAACTTCTCTTAAACAGATATATTCATATTGGCTATGTACATATATATTTTGCTAAACGAGGTTTAGAATCGTGCAAGCGTTTCTTCCTAAGCATGATTACGTTAAACCACTGAGCTAGAACTCTGTAGTTTTTATGACAGACTGCTCTGTTAGCTTAGTTGGTAGTGACTCTGCCTTCTAATCTACGGGTTGCGGGTTCGATTCCCGCATGAGACAAGTAATTATGAATACTAAAATTTGTAATTACTTGTGTCGAGTCTGGCCGTTTCTATGTATAATAAGTATGTATTTACAAAAAAAAAGTATATAAGTATTATATCCGTTATCTAGTACCCACGACACAAGCGTTAGCTTAGTGTGGGGCTAGATGGCGTTGTGTGCAATGTCCCGGAATATTTATTTATTTATTTATTTTTACTCATGGCTTCGAAGATCTTGACTGTATTTATTTTCAAATAGGTACCGTCTAGGTCAACTAGTCTCAGATTCCTATTGCACTGAAACACATACATCTATTCAATACACTAATATTATAAAAACACTGCTGTTACTAATTGTGCTTGTTGAAGTGGACTATAATAAATATTTTTTTAAGAATTTGTCAATAGTGACCTTGTTATATTTCTTATCAAAAACAAACAGACTATATCTACATATAACCAATCCATATAAAAACCATAACACTGTTCTCGAGGCTCTAAGCCTCGCCTCGCACAAAGCGTCATTTCCAATTATATATTGGGCTTGTTTCTCAATTGCTAAAATATAGCTTATATTAAAAAGGTTCCTTTTGATTGCATGATTGTGTTTTAATTTTGAATTTGTTAAGACCGATTCATTGATAATATTGAGATATACAAAGATAATATTAAAGGCAGCAAGGACAAGGTAATGAAAACGGCCTGCGTTCGGTCTGACGGGATGAAGTAAGTTTCGTCCAATATTTGAACGTAGCAACAGTTTCGTAGGTGGCTTAAATGGTCATGAAATACTGTGGGAACTGTTTTAAAAAAAGTCTATAAGTAATGTGATCGTAGATTTCAACTTTGCCTACCACAGGCGAGCTGTAGTCAAGCGTGAGCATCTTTTTAACTTAATGTGTTTGCATTACCTACATCTACTAACATTATAAAGGCGAAAGTTTGGTTGAACTGATTTTGTATGGTATGCAGGTTGACTAGACCTTGGATTAACCCATAGACAATTTTTTATCCAAAAATACCGCAAGAAACACCGCAGGGCATTGCTTGTCTGACATATTGAGATCTTGCTTGTCTCAAGGATCTTTTTCATGGCTTTTCTTCAATTCGTTTTACTTAACATAACTGTATATTTATAGTGTTACTATTAGGTACAAGAGCTTATTACCAAGACTAGCATTCTAGTTCTAGCAAACGACAAGGTAGCAAAAGATAGGTTTCACAGCGTCTTACCGTATCGTAATGCAGGTAAACGATTTTATACAGGTTCAATGTTTAATCAGAGAACATAGTTAATAAATAATAAATATTTCAAGACATATCAAACAGCGCCATATAGCCCCATACTTAGTATAAGATTGTATCATGGTTCCTAGATAACGGATTTAATACATATTTATAACGGGTTATAATTACTATCATCTAAAAATACTTTATTTGGGATCGTGCTCTGAGGAAAGCGTTTTTGGGACGTCCAACTGGTAGACGGCCAGTCGGACGTCCCAAGTACCGCTGGAAGGACAAGGACTACGAGTGAGTAAGTTTTTTTTTCAATATTATAAATTATGGATATAGAGAGAGAGAGATATAGAGAGAGAGAGAGAGAGAGAGAGAGAGAGCGAGACAGAGAATATAGAATTTTCAATATCGTAGATTCCTAGTAAATAATTTTGCGATCGTTTATATGTAACCTTGTACAATTTTTATTCTAGCTATCTTGGAGTAAAAATAACTTCAGTTCATACCATATTTCAACGAAAGCACTTTACTTTGCCGGTCAATAGAGTAAGTTAATATTTTTAAAGAGAAAATCGCTGTCGTTCCTTCCCGTATACGTTTTGAAAAGAAATACGAGACACGACAGTTTATTACAGTGATATCTTTATGCAGGTTTTAAGTAAATAAATGGCACATTTAGGATTCACGGCCATTTTAAATAAGATGTTAAAAAAGGTAATTATTTAGATTTGTTGTCTAGCTTTATTTTGGCGGACAAACAGATTTTATTTACAATAATAATAGTGAAAAAGAAGTGAAAAAACTAAACATACTATAACTACAGGTTTTTTGTCTAGTTGAGATGTACTCGTATCTAGCTTTCGTGTGAAGGTAACTGGTATAATAATTATTAGGAAAGATAGGTGCGCAAATTATAATAATAAATCACAATGATTTCATTATAATAGAGAGTATCACTAGATCTTCCTTGTAAAACGTGTCACTTGCTACGCAAAATAGACATAACACAACTTCTCAACAGTTTAAGAAAATATACTAGTATAAGGCAACTAGTTTTAATGTGTGTAAAGACTCTCAACTTCAAAGTTGCGAATTTCGAAGTGTTGATATTTTATAACACTAATGTGTTTGCCACACCTGTGCAAGTTTAACCAAGCTTTATAAAGAATTAAGACCGTAAGTCCCTAAGAGATATTTCCCTGAATTTTGTGAAAATTGAATTGTTGAATTTTGATTTCTTAGGAAAAAACCTCAAGGCAAGTGGCTACGTTTAAAGCTCTTGTTTTGACATCGAAGCTGATATTAGAATAGAATGAGGAGATTTTACTTTTACTTATCCGTTATCTAGTAACCACGACACAAGCGTTTGCTAAGTGTGAGGCTAGATGGCGCTATATAACATCACTTAGGCTATATAACATCACGCTACAATTAATAGGAGCAAAGAAACAATGCAAAATGTGGAAAAAACGGGGAAAATTATTCATCTTTGAGGGCTTCCGTTGCGTGCGCTGCGAAAACGGTGCAACTCGTGGGTAACAGCTATAATTTATAAAGCTGAAGAGGTTGTTTGCACAAATCAATATGATGCCCAAAATAACTATTCCATGCGGACGAAGTCGCGGGAACAGCTAGTGTTAAAATATAATTATAAAAACACGAAAAAATATAATTCCAATTTACTTGTCATTTCGTAGCATATATAACATATTAGGTGTTATGAAAACGCCTTTATTTTTAGTATCTAAGAATTTTCAAGACCCGGAGTTCGCTAAACTCACAAACATGAAAAGAAGCTATTGGATTTGGTTCTTTGTAATTGCTTGTTATTATATTTACACATTAATATTGCATTTCTTTTTTAGAAGATACAATTTTAAATTCAATAATAATACAGGACAACAAGGGAAATACTGATGTAATTATATAAATATATTCTTTGTTAATTCAAATTATTTTAGTCATTGTTCAATCAAAAAGCATTGATATAAATAAGCCATTTGGATATACAATTAATGTGAATAAATGGTATGATGTTTTAAACTATAGTAAATAGAATTCACATTGTAAATATAAAGATTTACTTATTATGATGTTTTTTTTTCTATGTGACCTTTAAAATTATAAGCACAGGTATTTCGGAAATAACTTAATTTACAAGAAATATTGATGATACAAATAGAAATTAAATAAATAAATAAATATATTTCTGGGCATACCACACAGCGCCATCTAGCCTCATACTAAGCTTACGCTTGTATCCCGTACTACACAAAATTGAGACAGAGCAAAGGCTAACCTGAGATGAAGTAGTATTTTTATACATTCTTGTAAAAAACATTATAGGCATGTTTTAGTTCTCTTTACAGATTTTAAGGCCTTACACCCGGTATTTTTAAGGTACCTATCAGTGGAGCCGTAAAATATTATTAATATTAAGACATATTATATGATGTAGACGTTTAGAATTACAATGTTTGTTTTAAAAGTGTGATGGTCAAAATTTCTATTACAAACATTAAAATATTTTATTGGAAAATATTCGACAGTAAATAAACTGGGTCATGCATGCATTGTGACGCCGGGATAAAAGTTACCTCTGCTCTGAAAAACTGACCGATCCGTCATTCACTTTCAGAATGAAAGTCAGCCAATTTTATCCATAAAACAACGAGATCATTTTTGCATTTGTTTTTTTTATGTAATGCGCGCTCGCTGCTCACTGGACTATATTCGTTTGCGATTATCAAAGTTAAGTTAAGTTAAATTAGTTAATACAACTGTCTTCGTTCAGTCCTTAGATGAGTGTCCGGACAAAAAGATGAATTTATGGTGGACTGAAACTAAGGTTATAATTTCTACAACATATCCTTTGGCGTTATTGTTGTTTAATGAAGTACGAAATTAAAAGATTAATGTAATACACAGAGGAAGGGCGGGTTATATAATTAAATTGACTTGTATTTCTGATTTATTTATATACATATTAATTGTTTCACCTATTTCTTTTATTAAAACGCTAATGTAATACCCATATACATACCTCAACCATTGTATGTGATATCATTTTGCAGCAGTTGTCACGTCATGTCAGAGGCCCTCCACACCGTTTTTAGAACTCTCTTTTCCTGAGTTTGCCACTCTCATACGCACTAACTTACCTGTGTAATATATTGTACGTCAGTTAAACTGTAGTGCCTCGTACAATTTAATCTTCTTAGTTCACCTAGGAGCAGGTACATATCAAGTAGGTAAGTAGGTACTTATACTTGAATGCTTATTATATCTACTTGTGACGTAAGTGACCCGACTTAGTTGTTCCATTTAATGTGTAACGTTTAGCTTGCGAAGGTAGAAATATGTGTTTCATTAATATTTTGTTTTGTTTACGAATACCAGGTAACAGTAGTAAGAAAAGTAAAAGTGGCTTAGCGGTTAAAGCGTCTGCTTTACATCCTATCGCAAGCTGGTTCGAATCCGGCCATAAACCAGTAACTTGTTCTTCAAGTAATGTGTGGATTTGCACTCGCTTAGCGGTGAAGGAAAATATCGTTAAGAAACCTACAAGTTTGAGGAACACAATATCTAAGGACAAGTGTCTTCCGTGAAAGTACCTATGCGCCGATATATCTGCCCAAGAGAATTCCCCTAACATTCTGTGGGGAAGTCACGACCCTCAGTCATGTGGAAACGCGACTCTAAAGAGAGAAAAGAGAGAACCTGGTAACAGTGATTTTATGTTTAGTTTGTTTTAAAGTATCAGTTTGTCTGTAATAATGTATTTGTATCAGATGCTCATTTTGTATATTTTCACTTCCAGTTATAAGATCATATTAGATGTGAATGTGTGAACTAATTCAAATGAAATGAAAAACAAGCGTGGGACGAGTGGCTTGCGGGAAATATGGCGGTTACGAATATCGAACGATTCGAGCTAAACCTAAAACATTCAACAAAATCTTTACTATTATACTCTTAATAACAGATTATTATTAATATTATATAATTTCATTCACATTTTTGTGCAATATGTTTGTATGCTATACGACGCCACTAATTGGCCCAAATAAGTGAGTGAAAGTAAAGCGTACAAAGTCGGTATGCCAGACGCCTCGCCGCCTCAGTTACTCTCAATATACAAAATAGTAGGGGTTGCAGACTAGTTTGCTTAATAAGGCACGCGAGTAGCGCGACCAGCGCTTCCGTCAGTCAGCGCACAGCGCTCGCTGCTTCCGCGTCTCTCACGCCTTCTTTACGCCTTTGACCCAATTCAAACTCTGAGCTATAGTTTCGGTGATGAAAAACGCTTAAACGTTGAATCGATGGTAAATGTTTTGTGAGGGTGGGGCGAGCCGAGACGGGCGCTTGCGCGAGCCGCGTGCCGTGCTCCATTGCTGTGCTGCGGGACGACAAGACATGCGGCCGACGAGGGGTAGCGGAGCCTCCGGCGTTTGCTGACATCACTGCTCGCCTCCGGGCGACTCCTGCCTCGCCGACTCCATTCCACCACATAACCACAAGGTACGCACTATACAACTTTTACTGACAAAATTACTAAATTAGGCCTAATTTGAAAGAAACTTTATTTCCGCGCGCTAATTCTCCCGAGCGTTCCCTAAGCCTCTCCCACGTTGAAACCAAAAAAAGACATTTCTACGATTGTTTACTATATTGCCTTTGTTTAGATATTGAGTCACTTTTTATGTCGTATTCTTGTTTATTATTGCTGGCGTTAATTAGAGAAATAGACATTGATACTGGAGTAATTGAGTAAACGATACTGTTATAAGTAGGTCTTTGTGTTATATGTATTTTTTTCTAATCTAAATTAACCAACTTTAAATAAATTAACTAAATTATTTTGACAAAATCATTTAACAATCATTGAAACAATTGCCGCCCGCAACTGTTGCATAAATTGATTGTGTTTATTTAAAAAAGAAGCTAATAAACATCACGCAGAAATGAAAATATTTTGTTGTCCATTTTATTGGCGCTGTTGTAATATAAATATGAATGCTATGATTATATGTGCAATGATTTAATTATTTACGATAAACTCATCCAATGTACATACATAAGTAATAAATAAGTAATAAATACATAAGTAATCATAGACAAATATTATAAAATATTAATATTATTTCATTATTTTGTTTTTGTAGATATACATTTAGTGTATCAGTAGTTTTAAACTTCTATTACCCAAGCTCACCCTCACTTTATATAATATATATTGTTTGTTTGATTAATTGTATCTATACAATGAGAGATACAATTAATTGTATCTATACAATGAGAGATACAATTAATTGTATCTATACAATGAGAGATACAATTAATAATATCTATACAATGAGAGATACAATTAATAATATCTATACAATGAGAGATACAATTAATTGTATCTATACAATGAGAGATACAATTAATAATATCTATACAATGAGAGATACAATTAATAATATCTATACAATGAGAGATACAATTAATCAATCAATAGCTTTATTATACATCAGAAAACAAAAATACAAAACAATTTACAGAAATATTACTTAACCTAGGTACATTGGGCGGCCTTGTCGCGTAGAGCGATCTCTTCCACTACTAATTAGATTAGATACTTATAATTTGAGGCATATATCATCTCTTAATCATTCTCATTTCTAAAGTAACGTTCTCTCTTTGAGTTTTTTTACTACACAACTGATTTGTTCGTATGAAAATACGATCGCGACACTGTACCTTAATAAAATGACGAAGTGTAATACTTTTTTTATAATTACATAAAAAAATATTTTTATTTTTACATGAGAAAGGCTCACGCTTGACTACAACTTGCCCGATATTAAGCAACGTTATAATCTACAATTTAGTGCGCTTGCCTAGAAGAAACCGGTTTACTCACGATTTGTAGACCGAAAAATTTATAGTTCGAGGGGAATAGAGGTTCGTCCACAGTTTGGCTAAAATTAAATAAATTTAAAATATATGCATTTATATAAACAATTAGACTACGCACAAACAATTGCCGGTGGCAAACGGACGGAATCAATAATAATTATCTCATGTAAAAGATTGAAACAGCATATCTAAAGAAGAAACGAAACACATAAAAGAAGTCGCTATTCCTCCCTCCCTTCCTCTTGCTCTCCCTTTATTTTAAACCACACAAAACGCAGGTGAACTCCAGAGCGTAGCAAGCACTTTTGTTCTTCCACCTCAGTACATGCATATTATAGTAGATGTCCATAGCACCGGTAGAAAACGGGCCAAATAGGTCACATGCCGCATACCTACCTACATCTAATTCATAGACTTAGGGGCGGCCTCACCTCCAGTTCTCTTTTCTGAAACATGTTTACCCGTTTGTTTTCTCCCGAACGTAACTTCTATACAAACTGTTGTATTGTAAGCATAGTAATGTACTATGAGAAGATAAGATACAAAAAGATGAATTATATCTTAAATTATTTCTATCCTAACAAAGATCTCGCCTCTAAAAGAAAAAGCATAGATAGATATACGTATTATTAGAACACCAGCATAATTCAGAAATTTTCATGAAATACTAGCAAACCCGGCGAACTCCGTTTCCCCACCAGATGGCTTCGTTTTTTATTTTTTTATATATAAACCTCACGGAGCCCGAGACCTTTCCAACAAATGCAAAACCGTGGAAATCGGTTCGTGCGTTCTGGAGTTATAGCGTTAGGAAGGAAAACCCGACTTGATTTTATCATGAAATATAAAAACTTAAGCCTAGTGTTTTAACAGGCGAACTTATCGCTAAGAGCGATCTTTTCCAATTAACCAATCTGGCAGGGTTCAGACGCAAGTACTGAAAGGGCTTTCTAAATATATTTTTTTACCACATAAATACGTTTTCATTTAATAAAAATGTTCACATAATCTTGAACACTACAAAACCAATATGCATATGGTTTTATATGGATTACAAATTGATTGTTGCTAGCCAATTACAACTAAATATAACTCTCTAAATTAAAAATAATTAATCCGCTTGAGCAAACTAACAATATGACTATATTGTTAGTTTGCTCAAGCGGATTAATAAGTCGGACAGTTATAAATAATCGTCTGTTATTTCTAACTATCCGACCCTCTTAATCAAATAATTAGGAACGTTGTCCTCGTTTGATGATGCTTTATATTTATCCTAATACACAATTCACACCAAAATAATGCACAATATTTGGCGACGTAGAAATCTTTATAAGATACCGTACCAAAGTATGTATAACATCTTTATTGCTTATTCTAATAGCGAAAAATTGCTGAAGAACCAAAAAATATTTTTTTATTCAACTTATGTCGATGCTTTCGTTTTAAGGTGTTTTTAGTCATGATTTGGCCAGCCCTGGGTAGAGTTAAAACAAAAACGCACTGAATAAATAACATATTTTCAGCGGAAGGTAAAACAGAACAAGACCAACTAAGTTTTCTGTTATTACAGCTACAACGCATAGACATTACATGCTACCATAGACATTTAACTCTACTATATTTATTAAGAACAAAAAAATAATATACACACTAAACTAAAAAAGAGTATGTACATACTCTACTTATGTATGATATCTTATTAATTTATTTATAACTAGCTGTCCCGGCAGACTTCGTACTGCGACCAAAATTTTTTATTTTTTTTTCCTTTTAATCCTTCCCTAGACCTCCACGAACATTTCAAGACTAAGATAAGATAAATCCGTTCAGCCGTTCTCGAGTTTTAATCAGACTAACGAACAACAATTCATTTTTATGTATAACTAGCTGTCCCGGCAGACTTCGTACTGCGACCAAAACTTTCGTATTTTTTTTTCCCTTTTAAACCTTCCCTAGACCTCCACGAACATTTCAAGACTAAGATAAGATAAATCCGTTCAGCCGTTCTCGAGTTTTAATCAGACTAACGAACAACAATTCATTTTTATTTATAACTAGCTGTCCCGGCAGACTTCGTACTGCGACCAAAACTTTTGTATTTTTTTCCCCTTTTAAACCTTCCCTAGACCTCCACGAACATTTCAAGACTAAGATAAGATAAATCCGTTCAGCCGTTCTCGAGTTTTAATCAGACTAACGAACAACAATTCATTTTTATGTATAACTAGCTGTCCCGGCAGACTTCGTACTGCGACCAAAACTTTCGTATTTTTTTTTCCCTTTTAAACCTTCCCTAGACCTCCACGAACATTTCAAGACTAAGATAAGATAAATCCGTTCAGCCGTTCTCGAGTTTTAATCAGACTAACGAACAACAATTCATTTTTATGTATAACTAGCTGTCCTGGCAAACTTCGTACTGCGACCAAAACTTTCGTATTTTTTTTTCCCTTTTAAACCTTCCCTAGACCTCCACGAACATTTCAAGACTAAGATAAGATAAATCCGTTCAGCCGTTCTCGAGTTTTAATCAGACTAACGAACAACAATTCATTTTTATTTATAACTAGCTGTCCCGGCAGACTTCGTACTGCGACCAAAACTTTTGTATTTTTTTCCCCTTTTAAACCTTCCCTAGACCTCCACGAACATTTCAAGACTAAGATAAGATAAATCCGTTCAGCCGTTCTCGAGTTTTAATCAGACTAACGAACAACAATTCATTTTTATGTATAACTAGCTGTCCCGGCAGACTTCGTACTGCGACCAAAACTTTCGTATTTTTTTTTCCCTTTTAAACCTTCCCTAGACCTCCACGAACATTTCAAGACTAAGATAAGATAAATCCGTTCAGCCGTTCTCGAGTTTTAATCAGACTAACGAACAACAATTCATTTTTATTTATAAAGAAGAAGATGGTACACAAAACAGAATGTGTTCCCAAATAAGCTGTCAGAGTTCTAGGAAGCCTATCTATGAGTATATATAAAAAGTCAAGAGGGTCAAAAATCTGTACACGGAAGATATTCGAAAAAAATATGTTTGGATATATTTTATATCACAGGATACCACAAAATATCTATTTGTAAATTCACAGTCAGGCCAATCTCCGAGTAGCTTTTTACTAAAATCTAATGTAGAAAAGGCATGAAGGAATTTGAAAAATTAAACCAACATGATGCTCAATATTCCACCGTTTATAAATGAACCGACGAAATTATAATAAAAAAATTCACGTTTAAATATACCGAATTCAACAAAAAAGAACGATAGATATCTCTAATAGTTTTCAGAAAAATCGTAGACGAACATATAAAGATACACACACAAAATTTTGAACACGACAAGCCTACATAGATCATCATACTCAAATTACATTTCACTTTGTTAATATAACAAACGTACCTACGTGAAGAATTTATAATCTCATTTTTTTAAATAGTCGGTAAAAAAGCGTTAAAAGTGAATATTAAACACACACATTATCACAGACAAATTTGATGAACACTTATTGCTCACAAAACAAAGAGAAAACGATACAGAGAACAAGTTGTATTATGTATTCTGTGGAACAAGTCAGAATTCTAGGACCTATCTACCAGTATAAAAAAGATAATAATACATATATTAAAAGTCAAGAGGGTCAAAAATCTGTACACGGAAGATATTCGAAAAAATATGTTTGGATATATTTTAAATCTACAACAGAACATGTTTCAGCTGTTTTTAGATTTTTTGACTGTTTATTTAAAAACTCATCACGCAATAACGGCTGAACGGATCCTGATGTATAAGGTCCCAGTAGTGTCATAGGTTACTTTTTATCCAGCAAAAATGCGAGCGAAGCCGCGGTTGTCCACTAGTTAGCAATACATGCAACTGAGGGTTTAAAAGTCTACACTCATTTTTCAATACTCACGAGATACTTTTCGCGTCTGGGTTGCAAATAGGCACGTTATGCGGAACGCACCGCAGTGAGGTCACATCAGGTCAACGCACTACAACGTTTACTGCAACAACTTTCTATATACATTCATACTACCACTAACTTTGTGCTAACTTTTTTAACTATTGATAGTTAAAAAAAACAATCATGTATTGTAAGTAAGTAGGTTTATTACCAAGTCTTAGTTTATAAGTTATTTTTTAATTGGATGTTATATACTTATATGTTTTGTAAGTGTTTTAAATTCAAATTAATAATGATTAAAATAGGACAGTGAATTCACGAAAAAATATTTTTTTATTGTACTTACATCATAAAAACATAAAAAAATATAAGGCAAAATAGTACTCTAAAATGGGATATTAGGCAACCTGATCATGAAAGTGATCTCTTCCAGAACTTTCATTACATAGTAGATAACATGATCATTTACCAGCATTCTGGTCAAGTGCAAATCCTTTTAAAAATATTTTTTCGGTAGGTACATACATTATTACCAAAGTAGCATTATTACTAGTTTTTTTGTTAACCTACGCTTTCCTACTCCTGGGCAAAGGACTCCCCTAACTCCACGAATCTCGGAACAAATTTTTATACTAATCAGTTAGTTTTTTTATTTTATAGTTGTTGTTTTTGCCTTCTTTATACTTATAAAAACTTTACCAAAAAAACTTAGATAAACTATTAATTTCAAATTGTTGATTCAAATTGATTCACGCCAGAGTGCATTAATTAATTACTATAAAAAAGTATAAAAGTTATTTTTTTTTCTTTTTACGTGGGATAGGTTTACGTTTGACTACAGCCTGCCTGATGTTAAGCATTGCTGCAGCCTAGGGTGTAACACGTTTACCTAGAAGATACCTATTAACTCTAGATTTGAAAACCCCTGGATTGTAGTTTGTAGTTAATTTACGTGATAGATTTCTTTTAGTTAATTAAAATACCGCTTTATTTCAGTTCAGTTAGAGTGGTTTTATAAACCGGGATCTCGGTTATTTTGTTTTAATTCTGTCTATTGAAAATATATTTTCAGCTGTTTCTAAAGCTTGCATAAAAATATTGGATGACGAGTTTCACTTGAATATTTTATTAGAGTTGCCAATGTTTCAATTTGTTTTTAGATTGTCGAGTTATTATTGTAGTTAATAAATAATAAACAATTACTGAATATATCGTGTTTTACTGAAAGCTATTGAAGTGTAAGTAAAAATAATTTGTTAAATTAGGCTATTATTTAGAATTGAAAATATTTTTTTTACGTTAGTTTATTTTGTTATTTTTTCCTTAATTTGGATGATTTTTGGTTTTCTTATGTTACAAGTATGTATTGTTTTTACAAAGATGTCTGTGAATGATGACTTGCATTGATTTGAAAGCAGACATTCAAGTCAACTAAAACAAGCGCAATATTTAAAAAAACACATGTGACATATAAAATATTTAAGAAATATTATTTTTAAGTAAATCTACTGAAACTAACTTTCTTTAAAGGTATATAAAAATCAATAAACAGTTAAAAAACATCTTCATTGACATCTAAAATACTGAAGTAGGTATAATGAATAACCTGGCTTTATAAAACTAGCCACCAAGAAAGCTGCGTGAGTCAAGGAATCATCTCAAAACTAAACCGCCTTCGAACATTACCTATAACTATGTAAATGGCATCCTCACATGTAGCAACTGTTTTAGAACATTCACCACTAAAATAGGGTATATTAGTCATATGAGGACGCATCAGTAACTTACCCGTAGGAAATACGTTCGCCGTAGCCGAAATCAGCTTGGAATGCATCACTATCGCAGAATCTTAAATAACTTACTAAACTAAACTTAGAATACAGAGGGTTGCTTCAAAAGCAATTCTTTTGTTCCAAGACTTTTAGAAAAATAACCAAAACATATGTCAAACAAGTTTGTCTAGTCTCTGGAAGTGTTTTTTTTTCATTCAATTTTCTATCTAAGTCTTTACCAGCCGAAAGCCACAATTTAAATTCAATTTTTTCACTTATGTCGGTTGCTTAATTTTTGTAAACTCGAACAAATGAAATTAGTACTCAGTAGAGTCTAGACATTGTTTTTAAAAATAGACAGCGCTTTTTATAGACCTTTATAAACAAAGAAGTACAATATTCAATTAAAAGATTTGATATCTATTTTAAGTACTCAAAGAAATTTTAATTTTTTATAGCAAACCGTTTAGCGTGAACCTACATATAATGTTGACGTCGGGATTCCAAAAGGGACGTGTTTCCCAAAGAAACGAAATCTTATTAATACATTTCTTAAATTGAAATCAAGGAAGAACAATAACTACATACAGGTTTTTATTTAAAATAATGTATGATAATAAGGTCGTTTAAAACAAATCAGTTTCATATCAACCATTAATGTAACACGCTCTAACCATTGATGGATATTACGAAATATTTACAAAATATTCTTCACTCTGACTGAACGAATGATTCAAATTCAAATTCAAATAGCCTTTTATTCCCTTTTCCTTATAAAACATGATCATTCTATGTTAGTAATTATTGCGATTTATTTTGTTAATATAAATGTACATATTATGTCAAGATTTTATGTCAATTTATAATGTCAAAGAGTTTTAAATGTCAAGAATATCTGGATATAAATGTTATAATACAATTTAATATTTTTTTTTATATGTCAGATTTTTCTTGCTTATTTTCATTTCGCACGTCATCAGGGATCTTCCAACTTCGGACGTAGGCCTCCTCCAACTTTAGCCACTCGTTCCTATTCTGTGCTGTCCTCGTCCATATTTTTCCAGTGATTATTTCGATGTCATCTCTCCATCTTCTGACAGGTCTTCCGCGTGCTCTCTTGCCGTCTCTTGGTTCCCAATACAGGACTCTCTCACTCCACCGGTTGTCTCCTTGTTAAGAGCGCTCTGAAAAAATATTCACGGAATTTCAATCAAACATTATTTACCAAACATCCGCATTGCCCAATAAGCAGTCCCTGAAATACAATATGACATAGATATATAAGAGTATGTAAGGTAGGTGAAGTAAAGTCACATTTTGAACCTTTCCATTGCTTAAAATAAACCTTTACTAAATATCAATACCAGTGTTTGCCAAAAATTTAGGCTCTTAGCAATATCAACCCGGTGACAATGTACAAAAAAAAAATAGAGCACGTCGTTTTAAGGTACTTTGAAAAGGTATTTTATTCTATCTTCCCATCGATTAAAACGTTCTCACTATCACTAAAAATCGATAAATGTTCAAATCACGCTCAACCCTTAAATTGCTATTTCAATATACAGATAAGATACACCGATATGTATTTACGAAGTATGTATACTCTAATATGTATGATAACATTTTACTAAAGCTCCTAACGGCTCGGATTATTCAAACTTAACAATGCTAGCCTGCAATATGTAAATGTACTAGCTTTGTAAGTTTTATAAACTCGCACAATTAAGCTTGGAAATTTTGATATAAAAAAACAAACGCACGCCGTTTTAAGTTGGTAAAAAGACATATTTTTCATTATTTTCTTTTTTAACAACTTGATAGATTAAAACGCCACAACTAAGTATCACTTGAATCTTGTACTGTGATATATGTATTTACATAACAATGCATGTTATCGTGCTCTGTGGTGTAGAAATTAAAAAAAAAACAACGCACGTCAATAGGTTTCTTCTAGGCAAGCGTGCTACATCTTAGACTACAGTGGTGCTTAACATCAGGTATAAAAAAAAAATATAACGCTTACGCTATCACTGGATATCGAGGCGTATTAAAATCCTGCGTCTAAATGACTATCTCAAACCTTTAAATAGGTATTGAACTTAGAGCGTTGCTTTTTTGTTTTAGAATATTCTTAAACAAAAATAAAAAACGTACGCCGATTCAAGGTTGTAAAAAAGTACATTCTCCATCCCATTGATTAAAACGTTCTCACTATCACTGGGTATCGATCTGCGCGGGTGCCGCGGGCCCTGGGCTTCTGTCGGCGTGTGGAAGGGTGCCCTTGAAGTTACAAAGCCAGTACACGCGCTCACTCGATAGCTACGCTCTGCCTCACTCACACATACAAAGTTTTCACTCATACACCGCGCGTCGGGGTAACGCACTGCGATCAGACGCTTTTTTAAACTTTTTTAAAAATCTTTATTGGATGCACAAAGAAAACAATAGAAAAATATTTTAAATCTATTGCCACAAGGCGGCCTCATCAATCAATCTTTTATTGACAAAAATATACATAATGACACAAGAAATTTGGAAGTCTCTGGCTTCCGAACTAGAAAATTATCTGTGCCTCGGAAATCAAATTATCGTTGAAAGCCATCTCTGCAATCAATCGATCAATAATGAATCAACAAATCTCTGAAGTAATAGTATATAGTATACTGTATTGTACAGTAGCAATGTCATCAAGTTTGTTTCTGTTTCAAAGAAATGAATAAAATTACAAATATATGAAATAAAAATAAAATAGATCTATTTTAGATAGTTAATGTGGAGGCAATTTTATCATGACGTGATTAAAAATTTAAATGCATTAAAAGAAAAGCAGCTAAAAATTATTGAAACCATGTTTTTAATTTTAGTTTGGTCTTGGAGCAGGAAAAGTTTTTGTATATCAATATGTATATTATTACAGAAAATACAGAGCGCCTCAAAATTTATGAACTCAATTTTGGGATATAAACTTCATTTTAAAGCTTGAAAAAATGTTGATGATTCTGCAAAAAATATTTGTGATCAATTCATAAGAGTTATCTACAATACATCCCAACTTTTTTTTTCAGAGAGAGCATTAAAGTTCAGACTAATAACCAAAGATAATATTTGACATACTATTGTCTATATTCTATTAACTTAAATGCACATTAAACTGTGATACTTAAAACGCTAAATCCATTATTTTAGACTTATTAATCCTAAAATATGCTAATAATTTCCTGTAAGCAAAGTTACAACTCAAAGAAGTATAGTGCAATTTTGGAACACTCTGGCATACTTTTATACACTTATGAGAGAAAGATAAGCGTGATCGACGACAATAGATTTTAACTCAGACATAATCTATAGGTAACTAAATACCTACGTAAATGAAAGACGTTAAAATTTAACAGGCAAAATATTATAAATCATCTTAAGCCTTTCAAAAGATTATCATCAATAGTAACAAAAGGGTACTTCGCCCCTTTGTAGTAGTTAGAAGTATTCCGTCTTATTACAAAAACGCGGTTTATATATTACAAAGTCCAGAACTTTGAAAATAAAAAGTCGGTTCTTGTTGTTTTGGACTAAATTTAAAACCGCGGTTTTGTAATATAAAGAATTATGTGTTTTTTTCCTTATTTTTCTGTTTTATTATTGCAAAAAATGATAATTATTTGTCAAGAATTAGTTCACATAAGAGTTAAATGTGCCCGATGTAGCTACACAAAAGTAGAAATGGTTCCAATAATTCCTACTCTAGGGAATTACAACTTCAAGTTCCTACGACTTGGCAATCACGAGAAACTAGTAAAGTCGTTGCATTGTACTGATATAGGAATTTAGTCCTGAGTCCTGATTGGACGCTCGATATATGTGTAGTTACTATGGAGTTCAGGTTAAACGTATATTACCGAGAATATGGCTACCAGATAGGTTGTAGTGAGTTTGTAAATGAAAAACAGATATCGAGTTGTGAAGGGAAATATACAAATATAGACAAAAGCTTTTATTTGGAAACACAACTTTGGCTATTTCTAACATCTGTTAGCGGGTCAAAAATATAAGCGTAATTTTCCATAATAATAAAATTTAGAGACAAACATGTTTTAAATGAAAGGTAACAAAGTGAAATTATTAATTAATTGGCTGTGAGTGTCGCGTTATTCTTTTGTCTTATATCAAAAATGATTTTCAACTTCGTGAAATTCACGCACATATTAATAAGCCCGCTGCATGCTCACCCAGAGGTCATTCAACTATTATAAAAAGAATAATAGAGCTACATGTTATCGCGAATTCATATTTTCAAAGTTAACAAAGTGGAGTGGACGGCTATTTCAGTTTTACAAAGTTAAGAGCTTCAACATTTTACACTCGTAAATTGTTGAGCGCTATTTTTAAATGCTTTGAAGTATTTGGAGAATTGTTTGTATTTTAGGTTTGCCATAAAAATATATATAATACGCTTGGAGTTTCAAAATAATAACTTGCTATTTCGTATACTTATAAACTTACGTAGCGTTAACTGGACTAAATAAAACAAATACAGTCTCGTTCTTAACTCAAAAATGCAGATCGCGAGCAGTGCGTGAGAATTTAATGTGAAAAAGTGAGTTATCCTCAGTACTGTTACCGCAGACCCGCGCCCTTGACTGTTACGTGTGTCTGAACCAAGCAGCCCGCGTTAGTTCCCCGCAGTCCTCGACGATAATAAGTACTTGTGGCGTCTTCACCACGAATCCTACAAATACGCCACATATTTGGGGACACAAACGCAACTAATCACCTGCAACATGTGAAATAATTGTACAAACAAGTAAGTGATATTAGTTTCGAACTGTTTGAGCATTAAATTACGAGACAGAGGTTACTAGTGCCATGCAATATGTACCCATATTATGTAGCGTTCGCATACAATACGTATAAATGTTGAATTGGTGTTGTGCGGGACATCAGTGTCCGTATTAATGTTTATTTCTGAAAATATTTTTGACCTGCATTGTTGTAGACTTTTGTGTACCTTCTTTTTGTAAGGCTGTGCGAATTGTTTGATATTCGATCCTTCGTTATTAAGTTGTTATTGCTCGGCCATAATGTTTCTAAGATACGAATGAGAGTGTTGATGCTGTTTGTTAAATAGAGGATTATGTTATATGTTTTTCGAGTTTTGTGTGGATAAGCTTATTGATTTGTTATGGCCGTGACCTTGGGCTTTGGTACGCTCGCAGCTGCGCGGTGCGTCGTTGCGTCCGCAAAATGTTATATTTATCTTATCTTTTTAATGAAAAAGCTGTAGTATTTATGAGAGCGTACTTTTAGTTTAGTGAAACAAAAGCAACGATATGTTGTTATAAATACCTCTCGCTGGTAAGTTCTCTCCGCTTGTTTTTGTAGAAAAGTGTCCAATGTTTACATTCAATGTTTGTTTGTATCGCAGTTTCGTATTGCGTCATAATATTATGTTTAGTTTTTTTTGCTAAAACAGCGTAAATTAAAGGATAACACTGCATAAGATGTGTTGATTTATACAGGATTTTCAATGTTAGCTTGTTTTTATGAGTGGTTTACTCATTTAGCGTGTGTTTGTGTCTCGGTATATTACGTCATATCTTTGTTTTACACACAAAGAACATCACACATTCCTAATTTTAGCTCCAAAAAGCCTTTTAGAAATATAAAAAAGAATTTATTTTGTATTTCCCAAAGAAATATAAATAAAAAAATAAATTTCACTGATAGAAAGAAAGATTTGTGCATTTCTTCTTTCATTTGTGGGGTTGTTTAGTACATCGCTACAGTGGCTCCTCCAATAATGGCGGCTATGTTAGTTCAACATTGTTGGTTTATACCATTGACCCTGGTAGTCTGTAGCATTTAGGTACTTATAAATCGAGCGTCGAGGTGCGGTTGAGGGCCGATTTAACAACCTTCAATTGATGGCTTTTATCATTTTAATTTCAATTTATTATAACGACTGACATTACTGTTTATTGCTCATATAAGTCGATTTTCAATGCTTGAAGGCCCCGAATTACGTCATATCCATTACTATTATATTGCTTCTTGTGATCCAGTTTATTACTTATAACCTTGTTTACCTACATATATCGGTTAAATATTCGAAGATGTATGTAAGAATGACCATTGACCATAAGTATGACCATTGTTTTTTAATAAAATTGGGTAGAAAATGTTAATTGTTATCAACCAAACGTTCACCGTAGGCGAGTCTACGTGTTTTACTATAACAAACTCGCGTAGCTACAATGTCGTAGACGTGCTACAATGTCGTAGACGTGCTACAATGTCGTAGACGTGCTACAAGATTCGTAGTCGCTATCACTCCAATGCGATACATTTCAAAAGTCGGTTCTAGCAGTTTTGGTAAATGCAGCAACGACACAGATACGCATTAAATATATGTACAAATTTCAACAGATTTTAACATTGTACCTAAGCTCCCGTACGCTCAGCCAGCGGAGGTTTATTAACAAAGCTAAGCAATTGTTTATCGACACGGTCAGTTCTTGGATGTGTGACCAAAAAGCGCTTCAATGGGCCGGATGAAACGTTACATTGTAGGTTCCAGCTGTTCATCATAATACGGCAGTCGTTAAGCCATATCGTCAGGCCCTTAAGGCGGCATGATAAACTCTCGGCATCAGAATTGGCCACGCTAAGAGGAAACATTGTAGCATTTCTAGTTTGACACGAGAGCCTCTATATGCTCCACGTTGCTACGAAACGAATAGACAATTGCTATCAACGCAATCTACATTTACAATCGAGATCTATTTTAGCATACAACTCATGTACACGTTATCCAAATTTTGATTGAACTTAATTCACCATTCGCGCAGAAATGTTTTGCAGATGACATCTGTTGACCCCAGTTTGACCCCGTTTCGAACCAAGCTGCCGTGTGAAGCTCGCTAGAGATGACCGGTCTCGATGTAAGCTCAATTCAGCGAGAGAATATCTAAGACTTGCATGTAGGTGATCGACTTCTGTACATTTTTCGGGGCAAAATGTTTTTCTCAAATATTTTTTGTATGAAACAATTTTTGATTATAATAATATTTTTTTATTAAATACTGAAATAAATTGTTTTCGTTACTAGTAATACAATATTTTTGCACGAAATAATTTTTTTATTATGATAAAAACTAAATAGTTATTTTAATATAAAAAAGGACCACTTAATAAGATATAAAATAAAACACTATAAGTCATTTAACAGTAGTTATTTCAATCAATGATAAATACTTATTTCTACATACATACACTAAAACCATACCATTTTAAACATTACCTATATACATTTCGGGACATTGCACACAGCGCCATCTAGCCCCACAATAAACAAACGCTTGTGTCATGGATACTAAATGACGGATATATTACTTAAATACTTTTTTTTTGTAAATTTCTACTTGTTAATACATAGAAACGATCAGACCAGAATATAAGTAAGGGTTGATGATGTAAGCGATCTTGATATCATAACTAAATAATATTTTCCTGCCCTCATTTATCTACTGCTTGAAGATTGACCTACTTTGGATTAAAAGAGTACAACTAATTAAATGAAACATCTCGTGGAATTGCACCTACATAGTATTTTAAAGTTAAGAGTTCTCGTAACATTCAGACTTCTAGGAATTTTCCAATTACTTTTCCACGTTGATTCACGTATTCAGAGCAGAGTAAGGTAGTATTTTTGTGAAATTAAAAAGCATGGCTTTATGAAATACCACTGTTAGGAACGTTGCTGCTATTTCAAACTTCGTACTATCAAAGCACCTGCTATTTTTGTTCGAAACAATTACGACATTTAATAACTGTTTTTTTATATTTCTGTAACTGAACTTTGTGAGTCCATGTTTTGAGCTTTTGTTTTATAATAAGGCATAAACACATGTAATACTGATTTTATTATGATTTAACTACTTATGTAAATATGTGTATAACCCTGAGGAAGAGCCTACACTCCACAATACAGGTACATTACATCCTAGTCTGGAGTGTAGCGATCAAAATTGTATTAGAACCTAAGTTTTTGATCAATAAAGTTATCTTATCTTATCTTAAAAATAATAGTTATGACATTATGTGTAGTGCTTGTAATCATCGTAATAAATAAACAGAAGAGATATGTACTTTACTCATACTTAATAATATATTAATTAGGTATTGTAAAAAAGCGTTATTTACAATAATAAAATATAAAAACAAGGGAAGAAAAACTAACCATACACCTTCTAACTACTACAAAAAAGGGCACTTAGAATATCTTTAGAAAAGCCTAAGGGGCACTACGAGAGGGCAGCGTGCCCTGCATACTGGCCGCATTACCACCCTGGATGGCAATGCTGATACGTTGAGCCAGAAAAAGGCCAGCATTTTGGTCATGCGTCGCGTCAACCAAGCGCTCCGAGAGGTTTTGGAAAATAGTATGGGCTCCCGGACCCCACGGCCCCAAAGTCTAATTAGGAATTGTTAATGAAAATGAAATGAAATGAAAATTATTTATGAAATGAGGAGATCATGTATGTACTTTTTCTTTTGCCATCGCCGTTAAAAGAAGCAATGCTGCTTGATGGGTACTTTTGCATCGGGTTCAGTAAGAGGCGGTCTCTTTAATTCATTTAGTTTCAATTTAAGATATACATTTAGTTAAATAGAGCAGTTTATATTCAGTATATTATACTAATAGATGCCTGCAGCTTAGCTCGCATTATTCCAGGATAAAAAGTAGTTTACGACATTTTTAAGACTTCATACTACCTACATACCTTGATTTGATGGTAGCTACTTAAACCCTTCCACATATATACACTAGCTAAACACACAAACAAACACACAATCACATCTACACAACACTATAAACACGACATATTCAAAAACGAACTGCCCCTACGTACGAGTACCTACTAGCTGCCCCAAACTCAGGGAATTCTACTGCGGGAGCTAGGGAACCTCAATAACAAACATGGTAAAAATTCACTAGTTTCTTAAAACTGTACCTACACAACGACTCACAATACCAAATATTTACCTGATACTGTAATCTTAATTTAACTAAATTACTTTGCATGTTAGTATTTAAGCATGTAACCAAATCCATGTAATTACCATCTAAGTTCTGATACCCAAATAAATCATTTATTGATACCAAAACTCGTGATCGTTCAGCCGTTTTTGCGTGATGAGCGTTTATATAAACAAAGGCATAGATAAACAAAGAATTAGAGAAACAGGCACCGATTCTAGACATTGTTGAAACGTGTTCTGCTTACAATAAAATTCAAAGTATCTCCAAACATTTTTATATTTTCAATGATGAGGTTTTCGACCCTCTTCAGCTTTATGATATGTAAAGATTGTTAATAGTTAATTAAATTGAATGTAACATTATTTACATACGAGCTGTAGACAATACTAAGCCGTGACGTATTCCTTGTTAAAAAATACATAATTTGTATCATTTTATCTTAATATTTCAATAGAGTCCACAATGTAAAATGAAATTCGAGAAACCCATTTTATGATGCTCTGACTCCATCTGCACTGTTTGAGCTTTTATTTATTTTAGTTTCGTGAAGTGGTAAAAATTGTACTGTTAGCAGAATTTGCATACTGACACCGAAAAAAGAAATCAAATAAAATATTATTTCATGTACTTACTTTTATACCAGTTATCTGACTAATCTGACTATTTATTTTGAGACAGTTTGAATTCACAACCTGTACAGTAAAATAAATAAAAGTATTGTTTGTAAGCTTTTTTCCTTATGTTTTCCAGTTACTCCAACTGTTTTTCTTTAAGAAGACTTCTAACACACCAAACAAACTTCGACAACTTAAGAAGAGCTTTCGACACAAAAAAACCTAACTAATTGATTAACTTTCGTGTCGAAAGTTAAAAGAAAGTAAAAAGTTAAAGAGTTTTAAAGAAAAAATATCAATAAGTAATGAATAGTACATTGTTACCCTAGGGGTGAAAGTAACTTATTTATTCCCGAGACGGGGTTTGGCGCCCGGAACGAAGTGTGGGCGCCAATAGTTCGAGGGACTAAATAAGTCTTTAACCCGAGGTAAACACTGTGCTTTTCATTACAAATACAAGGCAAGTAAAAATAAAAACATGAATTAGCTAAAAAAAAAAAGAGTAAATTTTATTTTACATTTAACAACAACTTTGATGAGATAATTTTATTCCACTACCGCTTTAGCCTCTTCTCTTATAAAATCAGGCGTTAAATTCATATCAGAATCAGATGAACTCATTTTATAGGTACAAATCTCTGCTATGCATATAAACAAAAGTCTTCAAATCGAAAAAAATAAATGAAGATCGAATTGCCGCTTTCCCGCCTATTTTGTTTGTTTTTTTTTTCTGTGGCCGGCCAGCTATTCAGCCATTATTTTTTATTTTCATTATTGAAAAAATGGTAAATATTTTGCCCAAATCTCAGTTATTTTAAAGAAATTGTTGAAACTAAATTATAATAAAGTTATTTAAAAACATTTTAATCTGTACTTAACTTTAAGTTATTTCAAAGTTTCATGGTTCAATAGATATGTGAAAAAGAACTAGTTTTTTTTAAATAATTTTTCATTACTCATACTCTGAAAGTAGGTCTGAAGTTGCCTGAGGAGCGGGTTGAAAGTAATACTTTTCATCCCTAGGGTGAATCGCTTTCAACTGACAGCTGTCAAATTAACATGTGAAAACTCTGCGCGCGACTGGCGGCAGCGTTTATGCCAAGAATTGGCCTCTGATGCAAATTGCAATCAGAACATTTTAGTTCCAATTTTATCCGCGCGCAGAGTTATCTTGAACTCTTACTATCCCTACCTACATTCAACAAAACAGTTCTTATACCTACATTTAACCAAATAGTTCTTTCACCTACATTCAAAGAGGTTCTACGTCACAATACGTATAGCAGAGATTTTGTACCTATAAAATGAGTTCATTTGATTTAAATATAAATTTAACGCCTGATTTTATAAAAGAAGAGGCTAAAGCGGTAGTGGAAAATCATCATACGATTTGAGGTATCTTTGTTTTCACTTGGGTGGTAAAATAAAATTTACTCATATTTTCTTTAGCTAAGTCATGTTTTTATTTTTACTTTCCTCGTATTTGTAATGAAAAGCACAGTGTTTACCTCGGTTTAAAGACTTATTTAGTCCCTCGAACTATTGGCGCCCTCACTGCGTTTGGGCGCCAAGCCCCGTCTCGGGACTGAATAAGTTACTTTCACCCCTAGGGTAACAATGTACTATTACAGCTGTCAGTTGAAAGCGATTCTCCCTAGGGATGAAAAGTATTACTTTCATCCCGCTCCTCCGGCAACTTCAGACATACTTTCAGAGTATAAGTAATGAAAAATAATATATACAGATATACAAAAACTACTTAAACATACAGAAGAAAAACAAACCTTACAAAACACAGATAATTTTACCGTATATACCTTCGACAATGTATATACACACCGTCCATACTGTCGCTGTGTGGCAGGATCCCAGGATGCTGGCAGTATTTCCTCTTTGAATGGATAGACTCAAACGTTGAGAGAAATAGTTGCAAATAAATAGTAATATTGTACTCCTGTTCAATAAACCGTAATTATGTCATATACATAATTATGAGACGGTTTATTGAGCAGGAGCTAAAAGTATTAGCTAAGTTTAAAGCGTCACTTGTTTCTTATTTGCCATCTACGAACTAACGATACATATAAATGTTACTGAGCTACAAACATACTTCCACGTCGAGGTCAATCGTGGTTGACATAATGGGTACATAACATTAGTGTGAGTGCGAGCGGGAGGTTTATGTGGGAGAGTGATTCATTTTAGTTTATATAATCCTAAGTCACATCACTTCACTTCCGTCACTTGCACCCGGGAGTAAGCTATTTGTCTAGATGAAAGATAGAAACTTTTTCAAAGCGATAAATGTACGGAAATACATTTCTATGTAGTTTTTATTCATATTTACTTGTGTTGATAAGTCTGGTCGTTTCTATCTATATACATAAAAAATCAAAGGTGACTGACTGACTGACTGAAATAGTGATCGATCAACGCACAGCCTAAACCACTGGACGGATTGGGCTGAAATTTGGAATGAAGGTAGATGTTATGACGTAGGCATCCGCTAAGAAAAACATGCCATTTTTAAAGAGGTGAAATAGGGGATGCAAATTGTTCTTCATAATGCGAGCGAAGCCGCGTATGCTAGTGTATAATAAGTATATTCTTCTTATCGAATGAGAGTGGTGTAATCTCTTGTGACGAGAGTTTAATAATAAGTATGAAAAGTATATAATTATTATATTCGTTATCCTGTACCCACACAAGCGTTTGCTTAGTGTGGGGCTAGATGGCGCTGTGTGCAATGTCCCGGAATATTTTTGATTTGGCAGTATGTTATTTTTCTCACTATTTTTATAACTCGTACATAAATTTAAAGCACCTCGTCTACCATCGTATGTGTTTGCGTCTGATCCTTACCAGATTGGTTACTTGTCAGAGATTGCAGAGGTCGCCAGTTAGGACACTAGGTTTAGGTTGTTATAAGTTATGTACATATCTGTATTGTCCAATAACGCGTATATCTATCTATCTTGTATTACCTTTAAATAAAGCGCATATCTCTCTGTCTTGTAGCGATGCCCGCCCGGATGCTTGGCGCGCGCGGCGGCGCGGGTGCCGAGGTGGCGGTCGCGGACAGCCCCCTAGCCACGTTCGAGTCCCTCACGCAGGCGGCAGTGATCGCTTGCATGGGCATCGCTATCGTCGTCTCCAACCTCCTCATCATCGCTGCTTTCCTCAACTTCAAAGGTATATATGTTTATTTTTATAAGAAACAAGAATCATTTCAAAATAGATAGGACATCTCACCATTCAGCTCTTGCGGCCTCACCGCGGCACTTGCTCTGTCATAAGCATGTGTATGGGTACAGAGAATGCCTAATCATAACGTTTTATAATTGCACACCAGCACGAATAATTGACACTTCAAAGTGCGCATATAATAAATATGTAGTAGCTATTCACTTATTTCTCACCAATACATCATTTTTTGGTAATTTATTATCATATTGTGAATCATAAGGTCACACATACGATATTTAAATTATATTGTTCATCTATTTTTTTGAAACAAATATGCACAATACAGAACAATGAATTACTAGACTCATTTTTGGCCAAGCTACAGACACGCGTCGCCTCTTTCAATTGCAATCGATTTAATTATAGCACCATAGAGATTAGTAAATTCACTAATTTATCTAATTTACCTTTACACAAGTGAAGAGTTGTAGTGATATGTTTATAATTAATTTATATCTAGCCATGCAAATGTATAGCCCAGAAATAAATGATTGCATTGACCTATTTTCTGGCACCATTTAAACTTCAATAAAAAGAATATAAAGCTGGGTTTAACGCTGAAAAATACGTAGAGCTTCCATCTATTTGTAATATCGCGTAATTCAAAAGAAAATATGATTTTTTCATATCAACGAATGAACGTTATTTATTATTTCAACGTCGCGGAGTTCTTAATGTCACAAATTAAAGTCCAATAACCGTTGATCGACTCGTTACAGAATACTTAAGTAACCATTAACATGGCAAAATAAGTGAGTAATTTACTATGACAGGCATAATGACTTGATTTCATGGAACGGCACTCGATCGGTTTTAAATGTCAGCCATTAAACTAATTAAAACTCGCAGCTAGCATTTACTGAACATGGACGGTAATTAAAAGACTTTGTTACAATAAATCAGTAAATGAACAACATGGTTCATTACTGGCAAAGTTTTTGGGGGTCAGTATTAAAATGGATTATAGTGGGAAGTGGATAAGCTTACTTCAATGGTTTCAGTAAATCTCTTTACGTTTAACCTAAGGGGATTAGCTCGAGCTACCTACTAATTATTAGCTTATAATATTTATTATTTTCTGAATGCTAAACTCGCAATTAAGTGACCTCGCCTGGCAAATGGAGAGACTGAGTTGACTTCTACTACAATTAAAAAAATGATGCTATAGATATCGGTAAAGAGGTGGGAGAGTAGGTAGGGAGACAAGTGCGCGTCAGAGCAGGGCGGTAGTAACCGTGTTGACCAGGGCTGCGGTTCGCAGGGCTGTCCAACGAGGTGATCAACTACTACCTGCTGTCGCTGGCCGTGGCCGACCTGCTGTGCGGGCTGCTCGTGGTGCCCCTGTCCGTGTACCCCGCCGTCACCGGGCGCTGGATGTTCGGCGACCTCATGTGCCGCCTCGCCGGCTACGTGGAGGTCACGCTCTGGTCCGTCTCCGTCTACACCTTCATGTGGATCTCCGTCGACAGATACCTAGCCGTCAGAAAACCTCTCCGCTATGAGACGGTTAGTGCAACGGTAGCTATCTTTTTAATATTTTTATTTCTCTCATAAAAGTGTACGTAAAACATACAGTTTGAACATCCCCATCAGTAAAGTAAACTCTAGATACCCCGTACGACATTAAAGGCATACTTACCTGACACGTAGAATCTTTTCTATCCTTTAACTATTATTATATCGCTTAGCGGAATATACTTCTAACGTTTCCAACTTTCGATTGACTGAACTTTCGAATCATGTAATTTTTATCGTTTGGCATGCTAGTTTCCTTGTAAAAAGAGTAGCTATAATTATCTTATTATAGCCAGTTTGATCTTAGCGAAATAGTCCTCTTATAAAATTTTTGTACGTACGCTAGGCACTACCGTTGTTAATTTAGAATTAATGCTTGTTTTGTTTGTGTGCTGTATTATCGGGCAGGTACAAACGCGCACCCGCAGCCAATGTTGGATGGTGTTCACTTGGATCTCGGCCGCCATGTTGTGTTGCCCGCCGCTGCTGGGCTACAAGAAGGAAGCCAACTTCGACAAGGAGACGTTCATCTGCATGCTGGACTGGGGCACTACCTACGCATACACCGCGACCCTCGCAATACTGGTGCTCGGTCCCAGCGTCATCTCCATCGTGTACAACTACTGGTACATCTTCTCGATGAAGCGCAGACTGAACAGCGGCGTCCCGATCCACGACAAGGAGTACGCGACGGCGCTGGCAGAGAACCTCGCCAACCCCAGCCACTGGATGAGCTTCGTGCTCGTCACCGCCTTCTGGCTGAGCTGGGCGCCCTACGCGGGGGTCCGCTTCTACGAGTACGTCAACGGTCAGGAACTGAAGATCCCTATGCTACACTTCGGCATTGTATGGATCGGTATCATGAACTCCTTCTGGAAGATTGTAATCCTGATATCGCTGAGCCCGCAGTTCCGCCTGGCCCTGCGCATTCTGTGCCTGACGGCGTGCTGCCGCTCCAAGGGCCGCCTCCAAGCGGAGCTCATCGGCATGGACAACGACGACTGAGATACGTGGGCCCGAATGCGCTTCAAGTACTTATAGGACTGTCAGCTTGCTCTTGATAGAATGAGTGAGAGCGAGACGAGGAAAAAGTTGCTGATGGAATCCATAGCCTGCTCGAACAATAGACGCGTCCGTGAAGCTTTCGTTTGATTAATTCTTGAGCAGTCCCCTTTTGTTTTGGAAGTGCATGAACGTGAAAGTGACTCTTTGAACGATGATAGGAATAAAAAAATATGGAGCTTAGACTTTTTTAGGTGTCGGTGTAAGATTTGATCTACTCGTATTTTTCAACTTTTTGGGTAGCTAATATTTGTGTGCTCTAGAGGGTATTGATTTCTCTTCATATTTATTAAGATTTTCATTCCGATATTTTGATTGGATGGATAAGATTGTAGCTTTATACATTGTATAAAATTCGTCAATATCTTTAAATTGTATCCCTCATTATTATTTTTAAAGACAATAATTGCATTTGTGCAGTACTCGTGTGTGCAATAAGAACCATATCATTTTACCAAAATCATTACTCAATTTAAACTTAAATTATTAAGCAATTCATAATGCTATTTAATAAGTAATGTGTGGTCATTATTCTTATTGTTTGATCATTTTTAAGGTAATTTGTGCGTGTAAATGATATGATACCTAAATATTATATAAATAAAATAGTTTATTAAAATACCTCTAATAAATTCTAAATATATTTTTATAGAAATTAAAGTAAGTTGTTAAAGAAAAAAATTAATATCTTCTAAAGTGTTAATTATTTGTGTAAGTTTTACGACTGTTTCTTGTTTTGTTAAATTGTATTTAGTTGGTTTAAATTAAGTTCAACGCACACAGCCGTAGTGGCCATTTTCGTAGGTACCTTTTAGAGTCTTCACATTATTTTCACTTTGTAGTTTAAAGTTGAATTTTGTATACCTAACAGTGTTTGCGTCTGTAAGTTTTAAGTAGAAAATATAGTTTTTGCGCAAATATTACACTCAATTGAAAGGGCTGTGTTAGTTATTATACTAAGCTCGTTAGGTTTTTGTTATCACGTGTTGTAGACGTTTTTATTTAAATAAACAAAAAGCTTATGTCATTAAGAAATGTATCCAAATTGGTTGAAAAACATTGTATGCTTGTATGTTTGTGTTGATGTAAAGAACGTGTCAGAAAGGCCTATATCTATTAGTACAAACACGAGTAATACAAGGTGTAGTAAAAATTAAATCAGTTTTTCAAATTTTGCTGAAGTTTAGTTCCAAATTTTATCATACTTGTAAATTTGGTTGAAACTCAGAAATAAGTTTGTGTGTTAATATAAATCCTAAACTGGATTATACGCAGCTGAAATCAATTTCTTTGACAAGTTGTCTTCGATTAACGATCATACAAATGTTTATTTAAAGGTCAATAAAAATACCCAGTCGATCCATTTTACAGCTTGCCCCATTCTCGAAACCCACATAGCATCGTTCCAATGTTTGACATCAATTTCAACTGCAATTGGCTTTAGTAAAGCTTGCACAACACCAGGCTTTGGTTACATACAGGCGGTATAAATAGGACGGTACAGTTGTTAACAAAATATTGACACTTTTGTTTTATTTAATGAAAATAAAATATATAAATAAAATTCAGTAAAACACATGGTATGCTAAACATCAGAATTAAAAGTCAACTTTACCAAATAACGCGCTCTTAATTGTTCCCGGTGCAAATGTGCCCATCAAGCTAGCTGCGTTTCCGCGCTGAATGGCAATAGCTATCCGTTGCACTAGGAACGATCCAGAGCGGGAATCACCAGTCGTAACTCTAAGTTTTTGCCCAATTTCTCCGATAAATAAATAAATAAATAAATATATATATATATATATATATATATATATGTGTTAGCGTCCTTGCTTCAGCAGCCCATGGTCTCCGTCGCCTTAATAAAAATAGTACTTTCGTCTCGGTAATAAATGGTTAACAATTTCAAATTTGTGTCCTATATCGTTCTTACTGTACAAAAGAAAATGATAAACCACACATTAAACATTATATTTTGCTGCTTCACAGTATGTTATGTATGGTAAGCGGTATCCTTTTTATTAATTGTATACCCGTTGTATTGAAATTTTTAATATCAAATACAAATGAAGCAACATAGGTTTTTGAGCATACGGCCATTTACAAAGGAACAGGGAAAAAGTGACATTTTATATAAAAAAGGCATTCCAAAGATCACTCGATGTTTATTGCACTCAAGTGGTCTTTGAATGGACTTAACATGGTTATGTAGCAGAATAAATCATCCTCGGTTGATAACATATCACGGTTTTTACGTAAACGTACGATCTGAAGATGGGTGTCATTATACGCGAAACAAGTAAACAACATACGCGAAATGACATGTCAGTGAAAACCGTAATATTACATATTGAATCTTTAGTCCGAGAAAAGTATTCCCGTTCGAGCAAAGTGCATATGTTTCTGCCATCAAGTGTTCTCTGCCTACACATCTACAAAGCTAGGTATACACGTACATGGGTTTCCGCGAAATGGATCGAGACTGAACCTTTATTGACTTACTGTACAGGCGGAGTTACAATGGCTGCTGGCAGTGGAAATAACGCTTAATTTATAACACGTTAAACAAATTGGTGTACTTTGGAGTTATTGGCGTTTTATACGTTTGTAAGACGGAATTATACTAACATTTATGGTAGAAGCCTGATAACGAAACATTTTTTGGAGTATTTTGTCAGCTTATAATTGCACCAACAACTGGAGTTAAGCATATCAATGGACAAAATGTAAAGATGAATTGATTAGATTTCTAAAAAAAGATTTAATATGCAAGAATGCCACAAAAATATTCAAAAATCTTTAAACACCGCGGTACTCCATATGATAAGACGCAAGATTTAAATAATCATTTTAATATTGTTCATATGTAACCCAGTAATAAAATGGTAAAGTGTGTATTTTATTAATTAAGTATCATTTGCAGGCCAAAACACGATTAAGTAATTTAAATTATTGAAATTTAGTTTTTTTTTTTTTTTTTTTTTCTATTTTCCAAAACCTCTCGGAGCGCTTGGTTGACGCGACGCATGACCAAAATGCTGGCCTTTTTCTGGCTCAACGTATCAGCATTGCCATCCAGCGTGGTAATGCGGCCAGTATGCTGGGCACGCTGCCCTCTGGTAGTGGGCTGGAGCACTTAGATTATCTTTAGGCTTTTCTAAAGATTTTCTAAGTGCCCCTATTTGTAGTAGTTAGAAGTAGTATGTTTAGTTTTTCTTGTTTTTATATTTTATTATTGTAAATAAAGTTATTCCAAAGAAATTTACATAAAGTTTAAATTTAATATGTGTTCATTGAATGATAAAGAAATAATGTTGTAATTAACATTTGTTTTAGATCCATGAATATGAATAAGTTTTAAAGTTTACAAACAGTTTATAATAATGAGTGTACTTATTTGTTTTATTACATGAGTAAACATTTGATTGTTTGTATTTTGTGTTATATTTGACTTTTAAATTAGGTTTGTAATAATAATAAAAAAAATATCGTTATCTGTTTTATATGTATTATACAATGTATTTATTGGTTTGGAGATTCATCCAGAACTACGTATTTAATTTACATATAATATCCACCTCCAATCTAATATGGTACTATTTCTCCTTACCTTAAGGTTCAAATCGAAATAAATCTAAGCTGCAACTGCATAAATATATCCTTAGCTTAAACTAAAACCTGAGAAAACGATCGTGGCAGTTATTAAATCACTATTGTATCGGAAAAATACTGAAAAACGACAGCTGCCTTCCGTACCGGTTGTGAAGAATCTCGCAAAACGATACAAAAGTCATTTTTGTGGTGTTTTACTAAAATTGCCACTTGCCTTTTTCTATTCCTTTATCCTATTTAGCAGGAAATTGCCAGAGCTACGAAATTCGATGCGCGTAGCCTTTTGTAGCAACCGCTACGAACAATATTTAGCTGCTACGCTTTGAACAAAATTGTTCTTGTCAGTAAACCATTTTGTCGAGTGTTGTTCATTTGTTCTATATTTAATCATTGCCTTCTACAGTTGATAATTTCTTATCAAAATTGGGTCATTTTTTTATATTATATCGTCACCAGAGCGTTTGTTCATATTTTTCAAACAACTAAATGGCCCATTTTCTATAATTAGAAAACATGAAGTTTATTTCAATACTCCTGATTTTATCTGATTTCGCGATGATGACACTGATATACGCAATGAATAGAACACTTTTAGCTTAATAGAAAATGGACCTCATATGACATATGTCACATCTAGGTTATGCCTATCTAAGTACTATCTATGTATCTCTAACTGCCGTTTATCATTCTAAATACATTTAATTGTAATGCTGTATATCTTAACATAAGCTACATAAATAACGCAAAATACGGATAGTTTAAAGCTTAAACTTATAAGAAAAGTGTATTCAAGTGGAATAATAAATATAAATATAATTTTTTCAACAAATTGTGAATCGTTTGGATGAAAACATATTATACATACGCGTACTATTTAAATAAATAGTGAAATAGTATGGCATGGTGTGAGAAAACAGAAGCTGACTCCTAGAAGATTGATCCTACTCTACAATTTAGCTTTTTCGTGTAGATTGAAATAGTAGCTGCTCGTCACATGTGTTTTTTTAAAGATTAGGTACAATACGATAAAATATTTTATTCATAACACCATTATTACAAGTCATACTATACTATTTGTACTATCATGTAATGTATGTCTTCTTAAAACTATAATTGCCGTATATTGTGAAGCTGCTCATTCTAAACCAAACTTTATGTCATTTTTGCAACTTCGACGAAGCAGGTTATCAGATCCACCCTTTTGTGACATTTTTTGTGATGCTTTTACTGAGCATGTTCAAATATCGGTATTTGTACTTTACCAATTGTAGTGTTTAATCCACTTTGTGCTTTATTAGCTACGAATGAAGTCAAAATAAAAGCAATAGATGTAATTTCTATACCACTTACGCGCTTTATTCGATATCTAATCATTATACAAATTACCTATACGTATATTTACGTACATATAGATAACAACTAAATTGGATTATTCTAAATTTAGCAATAGTTTAACTTTAGTATCATCTGCCATAAACTTTAATGTAACGGTTAAAAAGTTTACAATTTATAGGTAGTAAGAGCGATTTCATTGTATAAGGCTTACAAAATAAGAGAGCTCATTTTATCCAAAATAAAATATATGTTTGTGTTTTAAGTTCAGATGTTTATCTCACGTTGATTTTTTTTATTGCTGAAACTATTTTTATTTTTGCTCAAAAATTAATAGTTATTTTATCGAACTAATCTTATCTGTATTCAACATAATATATAGTCTGATATTATAAATTTTTATTTAAAAATAAACAACAGTCAGCTGTAATTGAGTGAGACAGTGTTTGTTTCTTCTTCGCGGTTAAGCAGCCAAATCGATTTTTATTTCATTTGTTTTTGTAGTACATTAAACTATGAACTCACTTATAGCAAACTTTTTATTTCGTTATGTGGTCTTGTTTTGCTAGAAATTGCAGTCCTTTTTGGATACAACGAGAACCTTAGATTGTATGAGATTAGCCAAGTTTGCAATGTGTAGGAACAAATTAGAATTATTATGTAGATGTAGGGAACCAACACTAGCCATTGTATGCTTGTAGCCATAGTGCCACAGGTTTGTAGTATCGTACACAAAACTTTTAATGGCAGCTTTAGTACTGATGATGTTTTGTCGTACGACATAAGGAAAACCGAGAAATTCCAGCTATTCTGGTCTCTTTAAATAGAAAAACATTAATCAATTGTACATTAATATGTGGTTAGATGTGAAGTAAAAGTAAAATAAATAATAAATAAATATTCCGGGACATTGCACACAGCGCCATCTAGCCCCACACTAAGCAAACGCTTGTGTCGTGGGTACTAGATAACGGATATAATACTTATATACTAAAGTCGTAGAGCAAAAGTTTTAAGTGCTATGTACTATAATAGGCATGCCCTTAAAGCTTTGTGTAGGTTACTGTAAACTCGTACCAATATTACTAAACTACTTATAACGGATAAATTCTAAATAATGTTAGGGGTAGCTGATTATACACCTATAAGGCCGTTGTAAATTTGGCGAATTTAAACAAGATATTTACATTTGCTGCTTGTCAGCACCATTTTGTTATTATTTTGACACGTAAATATTAAGTTTTCTTATGTTATGCATTTGTAACTAGGCGTAGAACTAATGGCTGTGGTAATATTATTTTAAGAATTTTTACTTACTCGTGTTAATACGTTTTTAATTTTTTGTTGTAAACATTTTAGGTCGTGTTCGTCTGATATTGGTTAAATCGTAGTATCGACTTTTCTTATATGTAATAACAACTTCTTAATATTTTTTGTATAGTAAAAAATAAATGTATGGAGTATATATAAAAGATATAGTGTAAATAGTCGTTATTGTTAAAATTTGAAACGTGTATTTATAAAGCAGATCCATTACAATAATTACTAATAAATAATACGTTCCATTTTCTACTCTGTCAATTGAAACAATTCTCATTCCGTGAAAAAAATATACGCTCATAAATAAAGCAAAATATTTTATGTAGCCTATATTTAATGGTATAAACCAGTTGTTGCAGCTTCATATAGATACGAAATATATACGTAAAAAACTGCTATATTATGAAATAATTTAGTACAAGTACATGACATTTATGCATTGACCTAGTAAAACTGGTTAAATCAGCAACAGCCGGAAAAAGGAACTGAATGAAACGTAATGTGGTTTGTTTTAGCAAAGTTTCTTAGAAACTGAAAACTCCTCACCGCGTAAAAAATGGTGACGTGATTTCATAACAAACATTATTTTGTAACCAAAGGTCATCGTATAAAATGACCTAATTTTTTTCACGGAATAACCCATAAACTTGATTATATAACTCCTCAAAACTTAGATTCTGAATGTACAGGCTCTACGTCAGTATAAAATAGATTTACAGATTCTCAATCTCTGGCCTTCGAAGAATACTTACATTTTGTAGAAAATATGAAACTTCTTGTTGGTGTTCTTGACTTATTAAAATTATATAAATCGTTTCTGTTGTTTTACTACCCTCGATATATTGAGACAAGGCAAACACCGTAATTGGAATATACAAACGTTAGGTAGTCACTTGCCAGATTACTTTCTTAGTTTTCGTAGGCATGTCCGACTATGGTGAATCTAAGCTATTTCTGTTATGTGACTTGTAAAAACAAATATAGTCTTAAACTGTATGTTGGCCATTCGTTAATCCGGAATAAAAAGTAGCCTATGTGTTAATCTAAAATGTTATCTGCCATAACCAATTTCATCCATATCGGTTCAGCTATTAAAGTGTAAATAAAACCGGCCAAGTGCGAGTCGGACTCGCGCACGAAGGGTTCCGTACTAGCATCTTTTTTATGTATTGCTTTAGGTATTTATTTTATAGTTAATATTTCTAAATATTTACTTACAAATATTCAAGTTTCTACCTGTTTAATTAGATCCAGTAAAAATTGTTTAAAAGTTACGTTTGTTGTATGGGAGCCCCCTTTAATATTTACTTTATTGTTATTTAAGTTTTTTTGAGAGATAATATACAAGTCAATATTCTGTGAAAATTTGAAGCATCTACCTGTTACCCTTTTTAATATACTATTTAAGTACGTAACATGATCGCTTCGGTTCTGGGCATGCCGTAAATGTGGCGTAGGTATCGTAATGCAATTTCTTTGATTTTGAATATCGTAGTATAAAATAGCCATAAGCTCCACGTAGGTGAGGTGATATGTTACGTTCTGATTCTGAATTGATAAATGTAACTTTAATCACTAACTATGAGGGTTGGACAAAATGAATAACAACAACTTGCTCTGTATACATGTAACATTTATTTAATATTTCTGAATTGTATTTAGGCGAATGACTTCTGACATTTAGGGTATTTAATACATTAAAATATACTTACATCAATCTCTAACATATATACGATTATATAAGTTTAATATTTAATAATAAATCTAAGAAAATATAAATAGATTTCCATTTTGAAAAATAAAATTTTAATATTAAGGCATACTTAGTTTTAAATAGGGAGCGTGGCACGTTGAGATGTTCAGTACTTATCAATTGACGAATATAATACAAATAATTAGGTACTTATTTTAAATCAAACCACAAAATAAGCCAGGTCTCACCTGTGATACAACAAGAACACGTAATCATTCAAATTCTCGACCAAAACCAGAATTATAGATAATTTGTGAATATAGTCATGAATTAACTTAAGGGCTAATAAGTAAAATTGTATCTCAATAAAAGATGGATAGATGGATCGCTTTATTTTTTCCGGCAACATTTAGAAATAAAACTGCTTATTCCGTGCAAAATTCTTTCGCGTTTTTATAACAATTTCTTGCACAGCCCATCTATTGTGATTACCAACCTTAGGTAAAAAAAAAAACGTTAGAATAAAAACAATGTCCAATAAATAGAACCTATTTATTTATTATAGAATATGAATGACAACAACTATCTACTGGTGGCTATTTTATGTATTTAATTATTTTTATAATATATCTTAAAACATTTTATAGATATGGTAAGTTAGTGTATAGAGTGGGTATATAATTTGGCATTTTCCCAATACTAGTACATTTACTAAAGGTGCTAAAAAGATTACCCTTACTTGTCTCTCGGTAGTGTTTAAAATTTAGGATATTCAAACAAATACACGTCAGATATGTTCGTATTTATAAATAACTATGTTTTTATAATATATTTTATGTATAAAGATATTCATTATATTTAATTGCATAATATAATTTGAATTTTACTTAATCTTTTTGACATTACAATATAATATGATACATAAAAGCAAATAGTTCATTTACCTATGTTATTTAATAATAATATTTTATATTTTGTTTGGATAACCAATAAAACTAATGGGTTTGACCCGCAGACAAATTTGGTTGGTTTTTAAACATCAAAGAAAATGCTCGGAAATTATTATCGCTCAAAAATTAAGTTATAACGCCTGAAATTGACTTGTGCAATTGAACTTTAGTAGGAATGGGGACAAAAAGCTCTGACGGTGGTAGGCCGATTATATTGTGAAATTCATTAAATCCATGCGCGTGAACATAATATAGGAGGCCCACACTTAAGTATATTTTGTTATACATAAATATATATTTATCACATTATTTATCAAGACTCACGTGAATATTTATATTTAGTTATACGTATATCTAGTCTATATTTAACAGTAATCAATTATAATATAACCAAATGAATCAAACAGTTTTCATGGGATTATATGGTAGTGCTTCTGGGATTATATGGTATTTACTTCTGCCCTAAGGGTTGTTCCCAGGACCTTTAAAGCAATTTAATAATGCAGACAGCATAAATACGATTCTACAAAAACACTTTTACAAATTAAGCGTCTCATAGTACATTTACAATTTAATGTACAAAGGACTTCAAAGCTTTAAATTGCGTCTCTAAAAACATAAACAATATATACAAACAATACAATTAATAACATAAATAAAGTAAAGTATAGGTTAATTGTTAAAAAATAAGTAAATATTTATTAAAAATATAGTATGTACATGTCCAAAACTAAATACTTTATGCAAGTTCGTGAACAAACCTATTTAAAGATAATACGACCTTTTGTCTTCTATTGTTTTTGAAAAACTAATTCTGCCCACTAAGAGCTAAACAAAGCCACGCGTATTATATGTACAACTCTCTGTCAAGCAAGTCTGTAAGTGTGGGTGCTACTTGTTAATTATTATGCCTATGACGTGGGTAATATACATTTAACTAAGAATACATTTAATCCCTTCTTTCTTTATTACATCGTGATCTGCTTTCTTTTGTTCATATTATATGTTTAGATAAGGTACCCACGGGAATTATAATGTAACGAAATATATAATGGAAAAGATATTGCTATTTATGAACTTAATCAGACGTTTAATTTACAATTTAATTTACCGTTTAGCTTTCTAAATCATATTCCGCTGTATAGTTCTGCAAATTGACCTGGCAATGACTACGCCATTTATATATAATATGGTCAATCATTCTCGAAAAAATGCAAAACGTAGAACCAAAAATTCGTATTCAAAAAGCCCAGCAAGCTAAGCGATGCAATGTGATCCTGCCACATCGCGAGCGCGCTCATTTATTTTGAAGCAATAGTTTTTATTTCCTTACATTATTTATGTTATGCAGGTTTCCGTAGCCACTGCACATCTGCTTGAACAGTGCGTTTGTTCATTCTCTGTTCTGATATAACTTAAACGAGTTGGATCTTAGTTAAATGGTCAGGCAAGTCCTTCAACGCTATTAACTGTCAATCCAAGTTTACCTATAATAGTTTGAATGGCTTTGCAAACTAAATAATATGGCTGATTAATCTAGAAGGCTACGATATATCAGCGCCATGACAGTCGACGGGAAAACAAAAGACGAAAACAATATCAATTCCGTAATATTCTTCGTTTCATTATAGTCTCGTTGCTTAATGAAAGCGTGGGAAGGCAGAGCTAAGTGTTGCCTGAAGCTATTGTCTTTCTTTCAACGAATAGTCCTATGAAAGATCGGGAGCGGATATTTTTGGCTCGTCAAGCTTGAGGCATAAACATTTCAGATCACACGACGTCTGTTTTCATTTGCTTAATCCAAAATAATGTCTGTGTTTTTTAAATAAACTAGTAATAACAGTTTTGTAAAACAAATCTTGTTGCGAACTAATTATACTGCGAATAAATTACGAAAATGTCAAGCAAATTGGCGCTAAAATTTAGATGAAAAAGTATCGAATATATTTAATTTAATTTTATATACGTTGTTGTGTTACCAAATCGAATTTAAAACATAACATTATGTTTTAAAATAAAAGTAACAAAGTGTAATAAAAATATTCACATCATTGGAATGACATTAAGCTGCATTTTTTTTACATATACTAGCGTAAAATCTCTATTATAATAAAACTTAAAAAATATTATAATTTTTGCGTCTAAAAATTAAATTTCATAGAGGAGCATAGTAAAAAATCGAATAGAAACAGAAAATTATAATATTAAAAACATATAATTAGAGAGAAGCAAAGAAATTTAATTTACATAAAGAGCGTTATATAAAAACTAAAATTAAACAAAAGTCATACAACAGAAAAGAATCATCGAAACATGTGAATATTTAACTGTATAGACACGTCATAGCGACTTAAGTCTTTGTTTGCAATACATGTTGATGAGCTTAGTTTCTTGCTTGTATTGTGTCTACATCGGACAAGTCAACTAAACATGATTTAACACCCCATCCACACGTAGATTTTACTATAAATATGATATAACAGATATTAAGCAATAGAATCAAACTAAAATTAAAAACATTAAAAACAAATAACGAAGCAGAAACAACCCTGACAAAGAGTCTACGCAACGCAATGTCTAATTTAAACATACATACTTATTATCGTATAAACTTATGTATATTTTAAAAACCAGATCGTAGACGAGGCATCAGATGCAGCTGTACCTAGTAAAATATACAAATAAAAATAAATGAATAATAGTAATTCGCACAAAAATCCATTAAAAAACAAAAAAATCATATTTAAATAAAAAAAATAAAAATGAACACTATCAAAAAAGTCCTAAAATATACGATAACTCAGTTAAACAAAACAGAGTCACAGAAATACTTGTACGAAGCGGCCGGCTGAGCTGTCTAGTCCTTTGGTTGCGGTTTGACGACCTCGCATTTGCCCGGAGTAGCGGGGGTCGGGTCGTCATGAAATAAGGGATTCTTCACCTCCATATCGCCAGTCTGCAAGCCGCAAAGAGGTTAGTCACTGCTATTGACTGATTGATCAAATAAGTATACGAAACAAAAATATATAGCTACATAAATTCGTTTGCATTTAATTGACTTAAAAAATAAGTGAAGGTTCTTTAGGTTTCTCTTTCTTATTTCTAAAGACACACTATAATATGCCATTATTTGGATCTGGAGAAAATATTGTACCTCTAGATTATTTATATGTATTATCGTCTACTTGCATAAAGGTTAGTCACTGCTATTGACTGGCTGATCAAATAAGTAATTATACGAAACGAAACTAGCTAGTTCGTTATTAACTGAGTTCAACAATTAGAGAAGGAGCTTAGTTTTTTTTATAATTTCTAAAGACGCACTGTGGTATGATTGGGAGAGAATTGAAATCTATTGTCTATCTAGGAAAAAATATTTAACTTATCTTCTAATATTATCGTCTTTTTGCATAAAGGTTAGTCACTGCTATTGACTGGCTGATCAAATAAGTGTTAATACGAAACGAAACTAGCTAGTTGGTTATTAACTGACTAACTTCAAAAATAAGAGAAGGATCCCAACCTTCTCTTATTTTTGAAGTTTTTTGGTGTTAAGTATTATTTTAGGTATTGTATTTGTAATTGTAGGTTTCGTCTGCTTGTACACCTTGTATACCAGTAGAAGTGCTTATACACCAGTCGCCTAGTATTAAGCCTTCAATCAATTCTTTACTGACAAAAATATACATATGACTCAAGAAATTTCGAAGTCCCTGGCTTACGAACTAGAAAATAACATGTGTCTCGGAAACTAGCTCCTTCTCTATTAAGGGTTTTAGATCCTTGTTAGAAGTCTCTAAGGTGGCTTGAAAATTGTGGGCCACTTTCATACGAAATTATTTACTTTTTATCGAGAATAACATTAGGTACCTGTATTATATACTACAACTTGCAACCGATACAAATATCGGTATGACAAAGAAAATTCGCTACTTTACGAATTGTGGCACTCGTGAATATTTTTGTTCACATATAATAGTTATTTGTTATACAAGAGTGCAAAGTTGCTTTTTAACCGCGTGCTCAATTTTGATGACCGAGCAAGCGAAGGATCTTAAAATTGAATCACTCGCTGCGCTCGTAATTCAATTTTAGAATCCTTCGCTTCCTTCGCAAAATTAGAATCCTGAGCGTTAGCGAGGGAATCAAAAGAGCACGAGGTGAAAAATCTTTGCACTCGAGTGCAACACGTAACTTTTCATTCCACTTCAGCGAGGAAATGACTAAATGCAAAACGCGTGATTGTTGAGGGAGAAAGCTCATTTGCGCATTATTAACAGTTTCAGTCAATTCTGTTGGCGTCAAACAAACTTCCTCGTCGCTAGAATCACTCATTTTAGTTTTTTCACTGGTTTTCAAGTTTCTTGTTTTTAATACCTATATAAGGTTTAACAATGACGTGAAAATATGCCGCGTAAAGAACCGCGTACAAAGCAAATTGAAAACAAAAACACCAAGAAGGTTCCGAGTCTGAGTTTTTAACAAATTTAAAAAAGTTGTATGATATATTCGGCACCGTAGAGTTAGCAGTAATTAGGTTTAATGATTTTTTTAATTCAAAAATTTGTAACACACGATGTTCTAAATTCAATTTACTTTATACTCTAGAGAATAAAAATGGCTTTTGCACTCAGATATTGAAGAGCAAAAATACTCTTTCCGAGATGGTGAAATGAAAAGATTTTTTCTTCTCTTTACTCATATTCCTTATAACGAATGGTTTTGACTCCCCCGCAGACTGAATTCTTTGTTGTGTTGGAGAAGTTCTCTAGGGCAGATATAAAGTTGTGGGCGCCCAAGTTATACTTATTTTATTATAAAAGATACCATTGTGATGTTTATTTAATATTTTACTCCTACGGTTTTTAATGGACCGATTAACATGAATGTAGGAAGAGTAAGTAGGATTGAATACGACACTAAATTAAAATATAATCTAACGACTAAATCTAATCTAAAGATCTGAATCTGTGTTTTACACGGGTTATTCTGCAGGTAGAGTGGACCTACCGACGTTGATATCCGGGATACAGATATTTCTCGTCCGGACGCCAACACACCGCGTGCAACTTTGTATTTAGATATAAATATATCTTTTCTTAGTTTTTAAGTATTGTATGAAACCAATAAAAAAAATTGAGTTTGAGTTTGAGTAGCGACAAAAAAAAACAGTATTCTCAAACTATACACGACTTTCAGCACTGAAGATACCGATTATGAAGAAAACAGATTTAGAGTAGACAGAGACGTAAGATTACATAGTTAAAGACAAGTTTACTACGAGTATTACTGCACCTTACAGCTACCTACACCTGCTACTTGACACCTAAACTGCGGATATGAAATACTAGAATTATGTAAAGGTGGAATAAATTGATCCGAGAGTCAAAACACAAATACATGTATCTGAATTCTCGATACAGATTTGCATCGTGGCTTTCCGGTGTAAATCATGGCTCAAATTCCTAACTTGCATTCGTGATTTCACTTCATGCGTACATACATGGCATGTTTTATCCACACCATTGATTCTATTATATGTACACACACACATACATATGTATGTACATATATGTGATACTTACTACTTATCAAAAATAATATTTTTATAAAATATAGCCTAGCACACGTACTGTTTTAAGGGTCATATACCAATAGAAACACATACTGGCATTTTATATACTAGCTGGTGCGCGCGACTTCGTCCGCGTGGAATAATTATTACCATAAAAACGGTTCTAGTGAGTTAACCTTAAAAGATAGAAATATACTGTTGCAGACATTTTGTTAGATCATTTCAAGAGAAATAATTATTTCATACACATTTTTTTTGATATCTGGAACCGTTTTCGCAACGCACGCAACGGAAGCCCGCAAGGATGAATATTTTTCCCCGTTTTTTTCACATTTTCCATTGTTTCTTCGCTCATATTAGATGCAGCGTAATGTTATATAGCCTAAAGCCTTCCTCGATAAATGGTCTATCCAACACAAAAAGAATTTTTCAATTCGCACCAGTAGTTCCTGAGATTAGCGCGTTCAAACAAACAAACAAACTCTTCAGCTTTATAATATTAGTATGGATAATGGAATGATTCCATTGTTTTCAGTCACACCTAAACAATACACATAATATAAGTTAAAATAGCAGTAAAACATGCAAGTGTAGCTGCTACGTCGGTCGGCCACGAGGCTTATCTGTTGACACCAGCTTGAAATAAACAATAAAACCTTCTTTATTCGAGAGCTGAACCTGCATTAATGCTCCACTAAAATTATAGGAACATTGCACTGACTGTGTTTTGTTAACTTAATTCAAAAAAGGACGTAATCAATTCTTCTAAAAGCTTTTTTTATTTATTTTTTTGAGCTACGAATTGTGAATTAGATAAATTGTTTTTAGGCGAAATTTTGTTACAGTAAAATTACCATCATACTATCCAGAATTGTATTAAACTTCTGTGTGTGTGGATAGCGGGATACCATATCTATCTTATTTTTTTTATTTTTTGTAAGATTGTAAATTTTAAGAATATTTTATGTATTTGTCATGTACATACATGCACGAAAGTTGTCATGAATTGGTTTTGTTGGTAAATTGTTAATGCACATCAAAAACTCTGCTGTATAAACTAATTGTCATAGACGATAGTTGAAATAATAATATTATAGACATGTATCTTAGCTTTGAACTATTTTTCTATTGTTTTCCCCTAATTTATTATTATTTTTCAAAGTATATAAAAATGTTTCAAAGTTTGACTTGTGATGTTAAGTTATTAAGTGCTAGGATTTTAATTTTTTTTACATTCATTTATTTACTACATACATTCCTCACGAGATTTCCATTCACCTTAAAGTAAATACACATACATTGACAAACAAAGTCGTTAGTGTAATGAACTTTGATTAAACAACGTATCTACGCTTCATACAAAGTCCCTCAAGAGATAATAATCTCAGTACATTCTCAAGTGAGATCATTGAGGTATAAAGTAATTGATTTGACAGCATTAAGATAATATAATCCGTAGGGAACACTGCTTTACTTACTTGCTTTAGTCATTTTCATTAAGTCTAGACACGAGAAAATATGTCATGGCACTATCATTATAATAAAGAGCTAGACTTTCGCCTGCGGCTTCGCTCGCGTTACTATATATACACCTAAAAAAATACATCAAATTCCGTTGTGTAGTTAGAAGATCTATGCATACATAGAGACATAGGGACAGACTTTTTTGCATGTAGTTGTATATTTTTAATTGAACCTTGTGGTAGTAATATTGTTGCACTCGATCATAGTTTGCCTGATGGCAGCTGAACCAATTTTGTTGTGTTAAAAAATAGCCTGTTTTTTTAAACTTGGTAGGCTCGCACTCGACTACAACTCTCCTGATGTTAAACAAGCTTGTGATCTAAATAAATAATTAAAATTTATTATAGCAATATTTTACTGTTAATTATACATTTTTTTACTAAAAAATATTTATTTGTTACTATGAAAACATTACAAAACACACTTTTAAAAAATATTAAATAAACCAAGCACCTTAACGTTAAACATTTTTACGCCCAAGTTTTCAGTAAATACCAATTTAATGAGTATTCCTTCCTTACGATTCATCGGAAATCTTTCGTCCAGTCGCCCACCTAGAAATGTTTCTCGAATTAAGTATCTGAACGTATTTACTTTATATACTTATTGCTATTCGTTATTTTTTAGGTTATAGGGTTATACTTATTGCGATTCGTTATTTTTTAGGTTATGGGGGATACTATTTTAAGTAAATATGTATTTTAAGTGACAGTTTTCTTAGGATATAAGTAGCTGTGATTTAGAAAGCTTACATGTACAAATAACGTTTAAAGTTACATATATAAATAATTTAACTGTTTTTTAAAACTACTCCTGTGGGACAAAATAGGTCAATAAATTAACCTATTTCTAAATAAGACATCCAAAACGTTCATATACACAAGGACGAGGTAATTAACCAGACAGACATACTATCGTAAATGCATTTCGTCTGAGACTAGAATAGATAAGATTTGCAATTCCCTTTTTGCAATTTAATTTGAAGTATAATAATTATTATTTTCAATTTATTTATTATTTTCCAAAACCTATCGGAGCGCTTGGTTGACGCGACGCATGACCAAAATGCTGGCCTTTTTCTGGCTCAACGTATCAGCATTGCCATCCAGCGTGGTAATGCGGCCAGTATGCTGGGCACGCTGCCCTCTGGTAGTGGGCTGGAGCACTTAGATTATCTTTAGGCTTTTTTTCCTTTTTGTAGTAGTTAGAAGTAGTATGTTTAGTTTTTCTTCCCTTGTTTTTATATTTTATTATTGTAAATAAAGTTAAATATTTGAAGTATAATGTAACTTTATTTCTGATATTTTCTTTGTTTTAATATTATATCTTCTATTCATATAATAAAGCTGAAGAGGGTAAACAATATGAAAATACAAGATATTAGAAAAAAAATTGTTTGGGTTTACTTTAAATCCATAACAGAACACGTTTCAACATTTATTAGATTTTTTGTCTGTTTAACTGTTTGTCTGTTTATTTAAACGCTCATAACGCAAAAACGGCTGAACGGATTATGATTTTTGGTATGTAGGTAGTATGAGGTTTCAATAGTGTCATAGGCTACTATTTATCTCAAAATGACGCGAACAAAGCCGTGGGTGCCCACTAGTATGTATACATTTATTTTTTTACGTCGTCCTAGCAAAAAGGAAGAAAGAAGAAGTCGCACTAATTTATAACCAGTAATGGTCGTGTCTCTATTATAAAACTATTTTATTCCTGTATTATATTTATTTTGTTCAATGTCCCTCATTACTGACAGTCGAGACTTCTCTGCAGAATCAATAAGTTGTGGGAGTTCTATTGAAAAAAATATTAAATAAACCAAGCACCTTAACGTTAAACATTTTTACGCCCAAGTTTTCAGTAAATACCAATTTAATGAGTATTCCTTCCTTACGATTCATCGGAAATCTTTCGTCCAGTCGCCCACCTAGAAATGTTTCTCGAATTAAGTATCTGAACGTATTTACTTTATATACTTATTGCTATCTATTCGATTCGTTATTTCTCTCGAGATCCAGTGGAGCGGAAGTCAACAACACGGTAACTTAATATTTCTTTTGCTGAGACAATTAAATGGCACGAATGTTTTTCTCGCGTTCGTATAAACATTTTGAAAAAATATAGATTGTTATTGTTATCAACAGCTTGACAAAAAAAGGAAATAATTAGTTAGTTGCTTTTTTGTTTGGCTTCACTCAAACATATAATTTACAGTAATATTGTGAATTCTGCTGAGATCCATGATATTTAATTGCACGTGACCACAATATTTTTTTAAAATAAAATAAAATATTAAATATTACACACATTGCTATCTAGCCTTACACTAAGCAAACGCTTGTGTCGTGGGTACTACATATCTAATAATAAAAAAAGTATGAACCGCTTCAGTTTTTATCTATATCCCAGTGGACACTGCTCTGGAATAAAACGGGCTCTTAAACGAGCCTGCCGAAACACACCGTTAAGCGCTTGTCAAAAACTTCTGCGTTTGGGTATCGTAGAAGAAGAATAATAAGTTATTGAGGTACTCGACTGTGCATGAAGATGAGCTGTGTGGAGAATTCCGTCAATTATATAATGTTATTAATGTAAAATATAATTACAGGAAATCCAAAACCTTTCGGAGCGCTTGGTTGACGCGACGCGTGGCTAAAATGCTGGCCATTTTCTGGCTCAACGTATCAGCATTGCCACCCAGCGTGGTAATGCAGCCAGTATGCTGGGCACACTGCCCTCTGGCAGTGGGCTGGAGCACTTAGAATAACTTTAGCTTTTCTAAAGATTTCCTAAGTCCCACCCCCATTTTTATATTGTAGTTAGAAGTAGTAGTATGTTTAGTTTTTCTTCCCTTGTTTTTATGTATTATTATTATAAATAAAGATTATTACAGAAAATTAATAAAAATTGCATCATTATCAACACAAATTTAAGGGCGAGGCCGACGACATATACGTCAAGACTTATTAACAAAAAATTGCATAGTTTCTGCATAATTATGTTTAATATAGAGAAAACATTAGGAATATAGTTCCATAGCTACACTCTTTGGTTTCACTGTAGCTAGTTGTCAAAACACACTTGACTTTCTAAGACATGTTAGGAAATTTTCCTAATCTGATCGGAACTACATTAAACAAACATATTCTTGTCGCAGGTAAACAATGTTATCTATACGATTCAAGTTACCAGCATAGCAGTTTTTGTTTAGTCAAGTTGTTTGGTAAACATGCTATTTCAAGAGCTTGCGTCATTTGGAATTGTATTTGCCAAGTTTTAGAACTACACAAGCGTTTGCTTACCTAACTTTAGCATAAATGTATCACTAACTCCTATGTTTTATTTTTTTTAACACGGAATAGGCCAACGTACGAACTATAGCCTGCCTGATGTTAAGCACCACTGTAGTCTAAGATGTTGCACGTTTGCCTAGGAAAATATATATATCTGTTATAAATATGTTGCCAATCACCAAGCCAGTTTCTTTCACTTCCATTTTTGACTACAGCGTCGCTTTAGGTAACTTAGTGATCAATATCTGATTGTTAAATGTAAAAAAGCAGATATCAAACGGTGTTTTCTTCACAAATTTTACCTTATTTCAATTGACTTGCAGCCTACTTTCTCGGTTAAAATTAGATTCAGTCAATAGTACAATAAGTCGTTGAAAAAAATCATCAAAATCGAAGAGAGACAGTAAAACAGTAAAATCATCACAAAAACCATAGATTCAGACAAACGTTCATACAGAAAAAACATCGTACATATTTTTAAGTAAAAGAGGTAAATTCTAAGTTTATTTTAAACTGGGATATGTGAATCACATATGAATCGGCCCTAACTTTTAAGCCAAAATTATTTGGCTTAAAATTTAGGGCTAGTATAAAAAATATGGGCTCGAAAGTGAAATAGGCCACTTTAACATTTTTATCGTATGAAAGTGGCAATACCTACGGTCGAAATTGTAAGTTATAATTTATAACTTAAGACTTCTAAAAGCCGCTGGGGTCAGGATCGCGATCGGTTTCGAGGTGCCTGGCGTGAGTTGTCAACCGGGACACATGGAGGGAGTTGGGGGAGACTTTTGCCCAAGAGTGGGACACAATAGGTTTAAAAAAATATATAATATAACTTACAGTAGCAAATCCAGGGCACTCGTACACGGTGTAATCTCCTTCTTCGTTCTCGTCATCCGACTCGGGATCAGAGACAGAGCCACTACGCTGTTCCATGCCGCTCCTGCGAAACAACAATATAATTCTTAAACCTCACAGATTAATGAGGTTTTCTAGTAGTGAGTTGAGCCTAAAGCTGAGCTAGTGCTCCATCTACGCTAATGCTAGATTATGAAAACTGTTTTTAGAGAAAAACGCCCAGAAAATGTATTATGAGTGATTTGAAAGCATCGTTTTGTTGAAACGTCGTATTATTACGGATACAAGTATTACGGATTTCAATGAGAATACTTATAGGATTGTAAGTTTCAATAATTTGTACTATATAATACTCCCAATTCTGATTTTAAAGTCGCAAAAATGAAAATAAATTATTTATTAACTTTTTAGTGACACTTGAAGTCGGTTCTTGATTTATTTTTTTTGATTTTGTAATAAATTTAAATTTATTTTGAATCTCCCTCAAAACTGGTTTTTGAGTAATGTCTGAGTAATAAGAAGAAATCTACTTACCTCTCCATAGCAATGATCTGTTGTTTCTGATGCTGGTAGTGGTACATGTGCGCGGAGTGGGCCAGCTTCCTGTCCCCCGACGTGTCCAGGGTGGGCCCGGTCACGCCGTACGCCGGGTAGTCCACGTCCGCTGCTGCTTTAGCACGCTTTGACAACCTAAGTAAAAATTGTATTATATATATGATGAAATTCGTATTCTCTCTTGAGTCGTGTTCCTCATCATGATTTTTGGTATGTAAGTAGTCTTAGAAGTGTCATAGACTATTTTTATCTCAAAATAACGCAAGCGAAGCTGCGGGCATCCAGTTTCTAATAATATTACTATGTACTCCTGAAAACACTCTCTTTCTAAGACCTACTTTTAAGATTTAATACGAAGTGAGTTAAGTTAAGCTTTGAACTGCAACATAATGTTGCAGTCAAAATTTTAGCTCAATTAATTAGTTAGGTTAAATTTAAATTAAAATTAAGTAAAAAACTGAATAACGGTAATGTACGAGATAAAAAGCAACATTTACATTACGTCACATACCAGAAAGATTTTTTAATTGGCTAAAAGTTGTAAGCGCCATCAAAATTTAACAAGCTCGGAATGCAACCGACCCGTAGCGTTGATTGCGACGCGGTGTAGAGGACGGCGTAGAGGATCTACAGCGTAGCACTGTCTACGTCGCAATTATCGTAGCAAACTAATGGAGGGTTTCACGTCTACGTTAATCTTGAATATGTTTTCTTGGAATGATTTTATATTATCTCAAATTTACACATGAATATGATATGAAATTATAATCTCTAACTCATAACCAGTAAACTTTTTTTATGTAAGATAGGTGCTTTAGATCACGCTTGACCTCAATTTGCTTAAAGTTAAGCATTGTTATAGCCTACAATCTAGCGCGCTTGTCTAGAAGAAATCAATTAACACTCAACTTGAAGACCAAAAAAATTTAGTTCAAGAAAGAATTAACATCTCTTTCCATTTTCATGAAAGTTTAAATAAGTACTACACAAAGCCCAGTAACAGAATCGAAAAAGGGGGATTCAATTAAATATCTTGATCATCATCATCGGATGCCATCCTCACATAGAAGTTAGGAGGTCGATTTGCAAAACTTTCTGCGTTCCCATGCTGCTTAAAATATCTTGATGCAAGGGCAAAAGATACAGGCATGTAAGAGCCCTTAAAATTATTCATAATCAACACGACCGGTTGTAGTTAAAACTATAGAGCTCTTTTATTACTTATTAAACTAACTGTAAAACTAGGACAATGGCTGTTAATCAAACTTCATTAAATAGGATAGTTTCTTGTAGAGGTCGGCAAGTTTAATCATCATCTATTAACAACACCCTTCTCAAGAACTTCCGAGAAGTCGGTCAGGAACTCAGTCATATTTAAATATCTTGGAAAACTTTGTAGCGGCAAGACTTTGTTATAGAAACTTTAAAGATTAAAAAATATATACGTACTAGCTGTGTTCTGCGGTTTCACCCGCATAAGTTCCGTTCCCATGAGAAATACGGGATGAAAAGTATCCTATGTCCGTGTTCTGATCAGTTTATCAATTTTCAGCCAAATTTCTTCAACCGTTCTTGAGTTATAAATAGTGTAACTGATACTACTTTCTTATGTATTTAGATATTATGGTATAAGCTTGCGTTTGGGTGCGAGGAGCTGTGAGCCGCATCGCTGCCAGTGTGGTACTGATGTCGACCAGCTCGGGCACCACGGCCTCTCATGTTCGAGGAGTGCTGGCAGAATTGGCCGCTACGTTTGCGACATTATTGTACTAGTATTATACATATTTATAAATTAAATCAAAGTCAGACTTTTAATTTTATGATGATACAACGTCCTTAAAAACTATCTATACATATTTTATCCGCGAAGGACGCCATAAAATAAGAAATGGAGCTAAACTAATCTCGGACCCACATTATGCCAAAAGTAGGCTAAAATCTGTGCGAAAACATCCATAGCGAATAGCAAACTGACATATTAGGGCACTATTACTTTTGGCTCTTTTTTGCGGCCCGATTTCAATACAGAAACCTAAATCACGGCCCCATTTTTATTTTAGTTTTATTATAGACGTTGAACTCAAATACAGCGATGTAGTTTAAAATAAACATAAAATGAGGATATACAAAGTCTCTTATACATTTGATGATATATTTTTGTTGTTAAAATTTAAACCGTCGCCTGCGTTAGTCAAGCCAAGTTTTCTCAATAAAATGTAGAATCGAGTTTATAACCACTGCAAAACCTCTTGATTTAATTATAAGACTATATGATCCCGATAAAAGAAATTAAAATCTTGTGATAGTTCCTGATCTACTTGATTTGTAGATAGAACTTTCAATCGCATTAATTAATCTTGAAATTGTTTCTGCGATACTTAATTAAAGTGCCGAGTTCAATAATAAAACTCAATGTGAAATGAAAATAAAAATAATAATTAATCTATACTCATAATATTATAAAGCTGAAGAGTTTGTTTGTTTGTTTGAACGCGCTAATCTCAAGAACTACTGGTGCGAATTGAAAAATTATTTTTGTGTTGTATAGACTACTAGTAGGTGCTTGCGGCTTCGCTCGCATTTAGAAGTAAAACTTGCATCCCTTATTTCAACCTTTCAAAAGAAGCATTTCCAAAAATCCTTTCTTAGCGGATGCCTACGTCATAACATATACCTTCGTTCCAAATTTCAGCCCAATCCGTCCAGTGGTTTGGGCTGTGCGTTGATAGATCACTATATCAGTCAGTCAATCAGTCAGTCACCTTTGAGTGTTATATATATAGATTTATCGAGGAAGGCTTTAGGCTATATAACATCACGCTACAACTAATAGGAGCGAAGAAACCACAGAACAACGATCGGGCCACATCGCCCCCGCGCGCGCCCCCCCATAGAAGCGAAATGACTAATAATACGTGGTTCTCGTTTGGACCAGTAAAAAGGCCAACCTAACCTACGACAGCGCTTGTCAGTCTGTTGTCAAACATAGTCCGAGCGAGAGAGAGTTTTCGGTCGTTTTACTCGGTTTTACAGCATGATAAACTATTAAATATGTCCTGGTGTCAAGTTAAAAAATGTAAGAACAAGTTCCAGTGTTACCGGCGTGAAATACCATCGGTAAGTAGTAAAATTTCGTAATTTTAATAAATAAAACTTTTGACATTTTGAATGGCATTAACACATTCGTTGTCATGACGACGCTACTTCTCGATAGCTAAGTGATGTGTAAATGGAACCTAGCAAATTATCGATAATCGATATAATGTATATGATGTTCCTGGATTTGTATGGAAATGTTTCTGGATTACGGTTTTTATTTAACACATACTTAATTTACATTTTCACAAAAATCCAGTGTTAAAAAATAAATGGATATTGGCGACCGGTAGATACAACTGGTTTCCTCATAAAAATGCCAGAATATGCTCCAGTCATTTTGAAGATGATTTGATAATTAAATAAAATAGATAAAAATAAATTTGCTATAGTGATAGTTTCAGTCCCCGGTAAGGACATAGGATAGTTTTTATCCCACGGGATAAAAAAGTTTTTACAACGGATAACACCGCGGGCCATAGCTAGTTAACTATAATTTGTACTTAAATAATATAGTTATACTAAAGACATATATTTCCATCTTCGAAGTAAATGTGTAAATAATCGATAAAAAATATCGACATTGCACAGCCGATGAAGTTGAAGCGTACTGTGTACATGAACATCTCGTGCGTCGTAGTGTGCGTGCCGAAAGTGTGTTAGTTTTAGTAAATGGTGACACCTGTTTTGTATCGAATAAAGAAAGAATTCGCCTCTAGTCACAGGGCGACAAGCATGGACTTCAAAGCTCTGTGGAAGAAACAATGGAAAATGTGGATAAAACGGGGAAAATTATTCATCTTTGAGGGCTTCCGTTGCGTGCGCTGCGAAAACGGTTCACAATTTAAATAATTAATGCCCAAAATAACACACAGCTAGTTTAACATATGTGTTCCACGTGTCAAAAAGCCCTAACCAAAATCCTGAGAAAAGATCCATATCCATTTACTAACGTTACATTACGAAATCTCAAATTAATAAAGCAAACGCATATTTCCAAATTAATTTTGTCAAACATTTACATCTAGGGCTTAGTTTTTAGTTTTTATTTCATATGAATCAACGGAAAGAGCCTACATTGCACGACACAAGTTTCGACTTAGTGTGCAATGTAGTGCACCCAGTGCTTAATGTCTATGTAGTAATTATTATCTTGTGGCATTGCCACGTAGGATATACTTTTACAGATATACTTTTTTTATAGGTGTTTTAAGTTTATTAAAAGTTTTAGTTTATAAGTTAGGTATTAATTACTTAAGTTTTTATTTTAAATTAGTAAAATTTGTTTTGTAAGTTTTTATTAAATAAATATTACTTTTATTATCTTGTTAAATATTGTATTCTACTTTAAGCAGGTACCTACATTTACAAGTACATAGCATTAAGATCTGTAACTAGTTATTTAAGTGTAAAATAAATGATTATTATTATAGTTCCTAGCTATAAAAATAAAACCAAATTCTGTAGACAGATAGACACTTCATTGAGAATTTATTAAGCCCTAAAATACGAAAAGTTTCAGATATTTTAGTTTCGTTTCTCTCTCAACGGCTTGCCTATCTGAATAGGTACTGCATATTTAAAAACTGTTGGGAAGAGCAAATTAATCCGGTATGTTTGCAATTCGATCGGGTTAAAATTGAATAGAGGCTCAAGGCTTAATCGAGAACGGATTAAAAGTAGATACTCAGGTGATTAATTGTTTGAAATTCTCACCATCTGACTGCACATTAATGTCCAAATTAAATTTTGGATACCGGGTCATTGCTGTAGTATGAATTTGTTCCAATAAATATTATTTTCTGTATCATGTAACTAGCATGGCGTATATACATATATGTAGAGGTGATGGCGTTTGTGAATATTATCGGACTGAATCAGTTACCTAGTAAGCAGCCTAACCTTAAGAAAGTAAAACCTAAGTAGTTATAACCTTGCGATCTTCAAAGCGAGAGTGAATCGGTTCTTAATGGGTAAGCACGTTCCATCCTAGACCGTAATGATTGCTTACCATCAGGCAAATTATGGTAAAGTGCAAACCCTTTTTTTGTAAAAAAAAAATAGCTTTTAGTTAGGCTTCAAACTGTTTGTTGAATGTCCAGTTTGTCAAAATTATTTAATATATTTTATCTACACTAATGTTGTAACATTCTACTTATGTTTCCAATACTTGACTTATAATTACTACTGTTATAGCGTAGCGCAGACAACAAAACACTCAATTTAAGCAATTTCACATAATGGTATAATATCCACATCGATATCGTAATATCTCATTATAACATCAATAAAACGAGACCAACCTGATTGCAATCAGGTTGGTCGCGCGCGCAATGCGCTCTCATTGGTTAGATTTTAAAGGCGGCATAATCACTGTGACAATACACGTACCCGTGAATTTAATTTAATAAATTAAAAGTTAAAAATGGATAGCGAATTAGTGAAGATAAAGTAGTGTATGCAACTGCATATAACACGGGTATTAAAACACTCGTTACTATTATGAAACTCGCTGCGCTCGTTTCATAAACTCACTCTCGTGTTTTAATACCCTTCATTATATGACAGTTGCATAAACTACTATAAACTGTTGTACAGCCAAAATTTCGTTTTGGTTATATTTGGTTAATGAGTCACAGCAAAACAGCACAGTAACAGATTGAGCGCAAAACGCAAAACATTTTGCATACAAATGCAAAACGTCCAACAAATGGTTATCTTCTAAACAGACATTTAAAATTAGGTCTCGGACTAAAGACGTTCTAAACTAGGTCAAGAAACCGTAACAATGACAGGGAGTAATTTTATTCCAGTTTATCAACGGAAAGTATTCAAGGAAAACATTGAAGGCCCGTAGCTTCGTTTTATTCGTATAAATTGCCGACCGCTTTAAGAGCACCCGTTACAAGTCAAGCCAACGTATCGAAAGCTAAATTTGAGTTACATTTTAAAGCTAAGGTTGTGTCCCGTCGCAACGTCGAAGGCAAAATACACCTATTCTGAAAATGAATTTACAATTCATTTTGTAATAGCAGACCGATAGAGAGAATTGACTTCATATTTTACGAATAAACGGCAAATTATTTTGTCATTAATGCATTTTACATTACTGCAATTAAAATTGCATATTCAAATAGGTACTCCTTTCGTAATTATTTTTTAACCGCTTTGTGAGTACTTTGTCTTATGTCTGCTGTCCATTTATTTTATTATTTCGTATTTTAACTCATCTATTTATAATTATGATGGTATTTATTAGATCGCTTATTTCATATGCCTATGTGTTGGTTCAAAATTGATAAAGTTTTTATTTAATATGGAAACTAATTTGAAGTAAATATTAAAAAAGCTGTTTGAATAGTATAGTATAGTAGTAGTAGTATAGTATATATAACTCACGAAACGCTGGATAAAATTTTCTATTCATCTTAATTCCTAACATTTTTTTTTTCTATAATTTTTTTTTATAATAAAAAAAAACATTTTCTTGCAAAATATTTTCGCTTATAGTTTTTATCGTTCATTAGGAAAACTGAGGAACCCCTGTTCCTCAATACCTAGAAAAATCATTTTAAATTTAAATTAACAAGATGTACTAAGACGGTTACTATGAATGACTCAGAGAGCATTATATCAACCCCAAGAATGTTTATTTACACATAGACTCACATTTTAAAAAAAGATAATACGCTCGCATTCTTTTGCAATTCTGTTTTTCAGCGACATCTACATTTGTTACTTTATCAATGAGAATTTTAAATGGAATTTAAATAACTGAAAAGCGGCTATCGGGAATAGATATAGAGACCTCATAATATGAATAACTAATTTTAACTACATATATGTGTTTCAGCCATTTACTTAATAGATTAAATTGTATGGACCGTTTGTACACTAGGTCTTTGACTTTAAACTTTTACTTCAATAAATAAGTACTTTAAACAAATTCTTCAAAAATTTTTGCGACTTGAAACTTTTAACTATAGGTACTTAGAAATTATTTTATACCAGTATTGACGTAACGTGTAAATCTTGGGCTTAAAATCCATATCTACATCAATCCATGTATAACAAAATACTATCTTGTAGTTTCCTCGCGTAAAAAAAACACAAATGCAGAAATAAAAGTTTTTCAAATTTCGAGGTAAAATAATCGTAAAGTGGTTGTTTTGCCATTTTGGGGTACATTGGATGATTTAATAACTTTTTATATAAAATTTGATACTCTCCTACTAATGAATGTTCTACATGTAAATGTTAGTTTTTTGTCTTATTTTTTTTTAACAATCTCAATTAAAATTACAAGATAAAATCCTTAATCAAACTCTTTTGAACAAGAAATAAAACTAAAACTCAGTTACGTATATTTTTATTTTATTTGCGTTTAATAAACATAATACCTTAGTAGACAATATCCTTCTGAATTATTTTTCCTTTGGTTTAATTCGAAATAAGGTAGTGTGATTATTATTCTGATAGTTTACCCATATCAATGTCAGTACGGTTCTTTCAATTACACTTTTACACACATATTTGACTTTTTTATTCGATAGTATTTGTATTGTAACTATATATAATATATAGAAATAAAAAACATGAATTGTCCAGATGTTTATTAAATTAATAGTTTTAATAGTAGTTATTCACGTCGGTTGAAATGGTACATATGGAATGGAAGAGAAAGGTATCGAGATAGAAGGAGAGCGGCTCACAAATTTGAGGTTCGCCGATGATCTGGTGTTATTCTCGGATAATGTCCCTGATATGTTGTCTATGATTCAAGACCTGAAGACAGAATCTGAAAAAGTAGGGTTGAAAATGAATATTTCGAAGACCAAGATTATGACTAATATACCAGGCGTAGATAGTTACCATATGCCTGTGGAATTGGTGACGAGCTACATCTACTTGGGACACAAAATAACACTAGGTCTAGGAAATCAGACTGCAGAGGTGGAAAGGCGTATATCCCAAGCCTGGGCAGCTTTCGGCGCAAACAACCAAATACTTCGCAACAAGAAGCTGTCTGTTAAACTAAAGGCCAAGGTATTCGAAGAATGTATCATGCCGGTCTTCACGTACGGTGCTGAAACTATGACTATCACAGAACGATCAGCTGAGAAACTTAGAGTCGCGCAACGTGCCATGGAAAGAGCTATGCTCGGAATCACCTTGCGCGATAAAAGGAGAAACGAGTGGATACGGCGGAAAACGGGACTGAAAGACGTAGTAGAAGTCATTACGGGAAGAAAGTGGAGATGGGCTGGCCATATTGCTCGAATGGACTGTCACCGATGGACACGTAGACTAGTAGTGTGGAGACCATGGGCAGACAGGAGACCACGAGGCCGCCCACCGTTACGATGGGTTGATGACATCCGGAAGCACGCGGGGCACAACTGGATGGCTAGAGCAGCAGATCGCGAGTCATGGAAAAAAATAGGAGAGGCCTATGTTCAGAAATGGACAACTAATGGCTGAGAAAGAAGAAGAAGAAGAGACAATATCCTTCTGAATTATTTTTCCTTTGGTTTAATTCGAAATAAGGTAGTGTGATTATTATTCTGATAGTTTACCCATATCAATGTCAGTACGGTTCTTTCAATTACACTTTTACACACATATTTGACTTTTTTATTCGATAGTATTTGTATTGTAACTATATATAATATATAGAAATAAAAAACATGAATTGTCCAGATGTTTATTAAATTAATAGTTTTAATAGTAGTTATTCACGTCGGTTGAAATGGTACATACGGATGTTCTGATAAAGTAGGTTGTCAGGCAGATGGATACCAGAAAATACTTCCAAATACAACTAAACCAACGCTTTTTTATTCTGGTTAGGATTGAGTTTGACTGTATTAATTAAAATTAAAATTAAAATTAAATTAAAGGTTCATTTTTGAAAAAAAAAAAACACTCTGCGCCTAATCAACCTAAGTTTTAATATAAATAAAATAATATTACGGTACACAGCAGCACCTAGCCCCATACTAAGCAAACTGGGTGAGTAAGTTACAAATATTTCGTTTTAACCAAAAACCGCGACGCCACATATTTATGTACCTATATATACATATACCCATACACATATATAATACTTTGTTTGTACTTACGTGTACCATCCAAACGCGAAGCCGAGCACCGCTAGCACGGCCGCTGCTCCGACCGCAGAGAGCAGAGCGACGCCATAGAAGGACCCTGGCGACTCTGTGGTATTCTCCATCATACTGATATGCCTCGAATTGTCCATTGGTCCCATGTCTTCATGTCCGCTATTGACATAATAACAGTATTAACACGGCTAAACTATACAGGCGAGTCCGTAATCCATCGCATACAAGGGCTTGTATCCTCTAAGTTCAGTAGGTACCTCACCGAGTTGCAGGAACCAATTACAACAGGGCAGTAGATCTTTTGTTTATGCAAGCTTATGTTGTCAGTCAATTTCAATGGGGGCTACGGTAGCGTGAGGTCCGCAAAATGTCAAACGTTAAATCATATTTAACAAGCTTCATGAATTTGCAACTAAATAGCTGGTGCAGTTTCGTCTGAAATGTTTAATTTGAAATAGCGGTAGCCCTAATCACGCCTTTGTACGGCATTGTTTGATAAAACAGCCGTACTCTAGTACGGCTGTTTTAGTTAGTCAAAATTGTACACTGGAATTTTGCAATGATTTTTTCCTGCAACCCAGTTTAAACTGAGCGTGTCATAAAATAACTAGATCATTCGCTGTTGTATTCAAGTCCTAGGAATTAACGCGCCAGCCAAACGGTCTTGTTGCATTTTGTGTACATATAATGATATACTCGGTGCAATAGTTACTAAAATTTATGAACCTTTGGAGCATAAACATATACACATAGCATATAGCTAGTCATCGAAACTCGTGCCATGCAACGTCTGGAGGGAATTGCCGAGGGCTCGTAAAGTTTCGCGCAAAGTTTTCAACTTCTACCACTCATATATTCCATTGTAATGTGAAAATATCATAAAATCACATGTTGTAGTGCTTCCCTTGTCATTTACTCTTGTTAACTTATTCCAATATAATTTAATTGGGAGGTATGGTTTGCGGCATATTAATTTTGATTAAAATTCGATAAGCAGTTGGCGAGAGAATAAATTAAAACGGTCTGAGAGAGTTCGTAAAATATGTTGTATTAGGTTTTTAACTTATTAAATAACTAAACCAAATACTTATTGCTTGAGACATCAAAATTTAATTTACAAAATGTCATTCTTACTTTTTGTAAAGAACTGGCCAAAAATAAATAAATCAAGAGCATGGTTAGCGCAAAAACACGTCCTGTATTATCATTGTTTAAGAAAAGTATGTTTTTATGAATGAAAATTCTTTTTACACGTGAAATAAATTACATATTTGTTTCTAGCAGCCAGGGTAAAATTTTGGAATTATTGAGGCGCGTGCAGTATTGTTCCGAATAAATAGCGCAATTTTCACGCCAATTGCAATTTTACACGTGAACTTTGTAACAAAATTTGATATTCAGTTAATATAGGTACATTTATATTTCCTGGAACACTCCCAGTTTCACCCCGAATGCCCAGCGATCGATTGAACCGTGGATCAAGTGAGAGTGGCCCTATACATTTTCTGCATTCGATGTGATGAATTAATTTCCGTAATGTTTTTTATTCTAGTTAAATGAAACTAAATGTTATATCAATTTTATTAGTATCCCAGGTAGATCTTAAATATTGTTATACGTGTAAGTAAAAGCTAATTAGTATTTGCGCATTTCTGATCTCCAGTTTACCTTTCACAATATGAAATTCATACATATAAAAAGCTGGAGTCGTCCTCAGTAAGCCCGGATTAAGCAAAGGGATTATAAAGAGCTGTTATTTATAAACACTTTCAATAACTTCCTTCACAATAAAACTGTTTTACTAAAAATTTGCCTCGGATTTAAACTATTTGTTAGTCATTTTGTAATTAATTTGCTACCAAATTTATATAACGAACCGATATTATGATACACGTCCCTCGACACAATATTGGATAATTTACGGTTGATTTCTAGTACATATATGCCATCAGACTAATTTGATAACTTACGTTGAAAATATTTCGAAATGCGCTTGCGTTTTATTGTTGAGAAAATAATATTTAATTGCACAGCAAAATTTTCAAAATAAATGAAGAAAAATGAGAGAATTTTATTGTTTTGTGTAAAAAGTGTTTTGCGCTTACTAACCAATATAATCAAACTAATTATATCACTTCTAATTTAGAAGACATAACTTATTCTTGGCCTGACTAAATTTACTTCGGTCAAAAAATGGCAGTCTTTAAATCATATAATAAAAAAGGCGGAAAATTTGTAAAACATCCGTGACGCATTTTATGTTTGTTTTACATACGCTACGTAATTTGAATTTCAAAAATGGATAATTTTGAAATAGTAGTACTTCAAAAAAGGGGTCAGCAAAAGCAAAACCCATGACCTTTAAATGCACTCAATTTACACATATCAGTCTCATCGTTTCACCTCTCCGATGCAATATCACGTCGACGAAGCTTCAATGTAAGCGTTCAATATTAGAAATTGAATTAAACTGAGTATGCTAGTGACTTTCAACGTAGTTACCAAGCTAGGGAAACCAATTTCCGGTGACGAAGGACGAGTCATCATCACTAATACATCTACGCTACGAACCAACGACATATCTCTTTGTAAACGCCTCATTTATTATAGCAAAAAATACCTATATGTCACGTTTTGGTCTAAATATATCACGCGAGGAGAAGAAATATAGGGTGTCATACATACATATTTATATATGGCGTATATAATATACATATATACATACGACATGGTTCGATTATTTTCGATAGAACAATCATTGATTTATTGTCTTATGCTGTGTCCATTTTAGCATGACAATTTTAATAGCTGTCATCCATATTTATATTATATTTATATTCATTTATTCGTAACAAAGTAATAAAGTTATCTGACCATACATTTGATGATAAATTTAACATAAAATGTATGAAGCGTACAACTGTCCCAATGAAATATATTGCGTTGACAGAGTATAGCAAAATACTGTCAAATTTAAAAATATTGTAAGTCAAACCTACCTACCATATTCATCGTGATATCATGTACATGACAGTAAAAATATCACGATGTATGTGTGTTTCCGATCAACCAATTGTGTATTTATTGAATTTTTTTTGCCCATTATGGTATCATAATTTTGACAGCTTGTGCTGTCATCTCCATACATTTTTTGCGAAGTTGACGTAAAATGTATAAAGATGACAACTAACAAAACTATCATGCTATAATGGACAAAGCATAAATTATAAAGACACAAGTATATATACGACACTGGCTTTATAAAATTGTATAAATCTATGTTAGACATTTTGACATATCTTTATAAACGCGTGATATGTCCGCAATCAAATGAACATTATAAAATAACAAGAAACAAAATACAAACTGTTCCGTTACACATACTGGCTAACGAAAAAGTTTGTATTGAATGTACCTATAAAGTAAGGTATGTCTAGATTATATTGTCTATGCTACTTAGGTACGATTGAACTAGGACAGCGCAACGGAACGATTTTAAACTATATAGTCTTCGATAGTTCAGTAAATGTCACTATATTTTTATCACGGGATCGAATAAAGATTCGCTGAGAAGTGCGGTGCATACGATCTGGAGTGGAAAGACTCTTGTAGTGTTTCTAAGTTTATACCACGGGGCAAAGGAAGTGACTTATGGCTATTCTTAGTAATACCAAAATTTTGATGCACAAGGGTGCAAAAAAAAGATAGCTATTTTTTTCATGCTCTTGTTGAGTAGGGTGTCATTTTTTATGTAATTTGGTTCGCTGAATCGAATGTAACCGCTACCAGATTTGTAACAACAAAGATGTTATATGGAGTAATAAAAAATGTTTTATTTATGTCCATATTTTTAAAACCCAGTACTTTCGGGATTACTTTTAGTATAGCGTCTAGTCGCAACGACAGGCTGCGGGTGACAGTTTTCATTCACTTTGTTCAAAACTGAGTCGCAGTCGCAAGTCGCAACGTCAAGCTACAAACTACAGGATAGATGTCTACTAAGGCAATTTATTAATCGAGTCGTCTTTTTTGCACTGGGGCTCTGAATTTTTATCCAACAGTCTGTTGGTTGGAAAATCAAGAGTAAACTAATAAAGATGCTGTTACGTTTAACGCAAAATTTAAATGTTTGTATACATTTTTTTCCTTTGGCAGTGCAGTACTTTCAAAATCGAAAAGAAGTTGGGAATAAACGATATTAAATTTATCATAGTTTAACATTTAAACCGATGCGCTTATCTCTGGTACAAACATACCTACAAACAAACTTATACGTGAGTAAACTTTGCACATGCTCGCTATGATCTAATCTAATGCCTATATATCGATCACAACACTCAGATAACACAGTGCTAGTTACGAGAAAGCCTTGAAGACAAGGGTTGGATTCCACTGAGTCGGAACAGATATAAACGAAGCATGTAGGGCTATAAGCTCGTAGGTTGTCACGTGGCAAATGTGATGTGGCAATATTGAGAAAACCACAGTACATGCATCGCTTAGTTCTGATCAGCCACGATCGATGCACGTGGACGGCAGATATATTTCACTCGAACATTTATAAAATAATCAAGGCAGGGACGCTGCGAATCGCAGCGTTGTGTGTCAAGGCACTTTGCTTTTCTAAATCCAATATGCATAAAAGTAACATGTACGACCTCAATTTAAGAAGCAGTATTGAAAATAAATAGACCGTTCATGTAAACAATATTTGAGTATAGGCTTTTATTTTATACTCCTTGATCATGTCAAAGTTCTTCAAAACTGCTCCTCAAATAAAATACCGTTACAGTTTCTATATAGACCCATATTCTTAAATTTAAAGCCAATTTCCGTACTTCAGGATTCGACGAAAAGTAAGTTAATAGTTGTTCACAAATTTTGACAAATCTTCAAGATGGTTGAAGTTTCACTAAGCACCACTATCCCACTTAAGCGCCGAGAGACTAGACATCACTGTCATAACATCCACCTTACTTATAAAATTAAGCTTTAGTTGAGATATATTTTGTTTTTCAGTCACTGATTGTTTTGATAGTGAGGGAAAGACACAAAATATTCGTCAACTGAAGCAATTGATAGATAATTGGTCAAGATTTATAAGTAAGGCACATAATGTTAAGCGAAATATTCCGAGAACGTCTCTGATTACACCGGTTTAAAAGTCTCTGACACTTTCACAACACAATATTGTTCATATTGCTTTAACAAATCTAATGTGATATCTAACATTAAGGTTTTCAGTTATTTTGTGTCCATCTAAATGTGCCGAGTGGTTAGGGACAGGAATCACATACATTTAAATAAAAAAATAACATATGTATAGTTTACAGACACATTTTATTCGCAAAAATTTGAATAACATTTCAGGAGTAAATTTTGAAAATGTGTTTGTGTCACTTCAGCTAGCGTATTAAAATTATATAAAAAAAAAAAAATTTATACCATAGGGTAATACTTAAATACACTACAGTTATCAACGGGTCATATAAATAAAGCTGTGGTCAACTTTCACTGATTATTACTTGTTAATATTAAACTTACTTTTTGCTTTGAATTTTCCCAAAATGTTATTTCAAAAAGGTACAATGTTATTTCAACGTGATAGTTAAAGCATACGGAGTTTCTGGTAATCTGTTACGACTTTAAGACTGTAGTTGGACATGTGATTTAAGTTAAGCTTCAAAGTTTTTAGACATACGAGTTGAGAGAGGAACTTCAAATTTTAAGCTCCCAATTAGGACGTGACGGACCATTTTTGCTAAACAACTTATCGAAGTATTAAAAGTGCATAAATTGTTAGTAAACATTTTGATGTTATACTTAGCTTTCTTGCATTACATTAGCGTAATTATCTAAGGCTTGAAGATGTGTAAAAATAATGTCAGTGAACTAACTGAACCTACAGTTTTCATATTTTTTCGGCCAATCACTAATAATTATGTAGTTGCAAGCAGGTATTTTTCCTAAAATATCATCAGCACAAAAACTTTTCTGATGAAATTGCCGCATAGAAACAGATTATCACAAACTCCTATTTATGCTTAAATAAATCAAAAGTGACATGAACTAAAATCATTTTCCATGCTATCTAAGGGTCTCAATCAGCAAGCTAAGGGTTGTTTTCCACTTTATTGACCTAATTAATTAATTTGGATGTACCATTGGCAGTGTTATATCTTTTTTTATCAATGATATTTATTTCTTATGTATACATCAAATATTAACGAAAATACATCATGATTTTACAGTGCCAAAGGTAACGTATAAAATGTATACTTGATTTTACAAAATTTTGAAAAGATGCTGTCGACAAATAGAATTCTCATAAACTATTACTGCTAACTTACACACAACATATAAACCACAGATTCAATACAAAACAAAACTGGTTTTAAAAATTTGTTGAATTGAAATCAGTTTCGCGATCTGTGACAGAAATGCGTAAATGAAAAAGTCAAAAGTTTATTTTTACTGACTTAAGTTACCAGTAACTTGGCGTGTAATTGCCCTATTTTATGAGAAATCTTTTTTGTAACTGCACCTCAATATTCACCAATTCAACTCTGTTTAGTTTTTATTTTCGATAATTATTCTACTTTTGGGGAAAGGACTGGGTAGCGTGAGTACCAGTCACTGGTAATGGAAGGTCTGAGCGTCACCTTTTATTTTGATTAGTTTTAGTATTATGGAATAATTATAATAAGAAATAAAAACTTGACTTGCGTTAAAGCCGTAATGTATGTCATTAATATATAAAAAAGGACCTTGTTCTCAAACGTTTTTATTTCTCTTTTTTTGCTTATAACTTCCTTGATTTTTAATTTAGGGCCAAAAATTAAATAGACATATTTGTAGGCAAAACAATTTGCTACAAATTATGGATTAACAAATTTTTTGTAAGACGTATAGTTTTCGAGATATAGCGAAAAAAGCGTTTTTACCCCTTTTTCCAATATGACGGCCGGGGGACAAGAGTGGCGACCCCACTAACTTGAAGTTAAGCTTCTATTGACCCCCAAACCTGCCCCAAAAATTAAATTGCGTTCTCTAAGAAATGCAATATTTGGACCTAAAATTGTAACATTTCAATGGACTATGCGGGTATTACAGGTTAAGATATTTTCCAATACATAGAGCTGCTAATCTCCATATATGTTAAACAAAGGATTATTTTTTATTTTTATTATGAAAAAAATGTGTATTAAAAAGCCATGTCACGGTAATAATCATTTTTAAATGATGAAGTGCTAAAGTATTATTAAGCGAAAAGCTCAACGGTGATACGATATTTGCGGTAAAATGAGCGCTAAATTTATTCTGCGAACAACGCACTTCGATGCAGAAAACTATGTAAGCGATGTTCGAATAATTCTTGTGTAGATAGACCCGCTCTGTACACATGACCCAGTTTCTTGAGAAATGATGCTAACGCTTCAATGCACAAATATTTGTTCCATCTTTCATTATCTCTGAGGTTCTGTTGAGAACGAAGGTATATTGAGTAGAAAATGAAATAGACTAAATGTAGGTTTCACGTTATATGTTGGTAATTCGGATTATGGTTTAAATGAACAGATCAAATCAATTGTGTGTAAACGTAATGGGCTTGCCTGGTATGTGGTGTAGGTGTTTCGCCAAATATTTGTATATTAATCTGTCCATATTTGATTTTGATGTATCATTTATTAATTCGCATCAGTAATCTATACTAATATTATAAGGCTGAAGAGTTTGTTTGTTTGTTTGTTTGTTTGTTTGAACGCGCTAATCTCAGGAACTACTGGTCCGAATTGAAAAATTCTTTTTGTGTTGAATAGACCATTTATCGAGGAAGGCTTTAGGTCATATTATAACATCACACTGCAACTAATAGGAGCGAAGAAACAATGGAAAATGTGGAAAAAACGGGGAAAATTATTCATATTTGAGGGCTTCCGTTGCGTGCGCTGCGAAAACGGCATAAGTCGTGGGTAACAGCTATAAATTATAAAGCTGAAGAGGTTGTTTGCAAAAATAAATATGATGCCTAAAATAAACTATGCCACGCGGACGAAGTTGCGAGCGTAGCTAGTGGTTAATACGAACACTTAGTATGGATTACTGTAACTCTAAAAGAAGGCAAATGAGTAATTTTGTGTTGTACTTAAAAACAATCACTAAAATATATTTGCTGTTACATAAAACACAGAACAATAACAGTACAAAATAAGCAATATAAAAATAAAAATAGTAACCACAATTTTTTTAGTTATGTCCCAAACCGGTCCCAACGCAGTATGAATTTATTTGCAAATCTTCTGATTATCTGGAAGTTAGAAAAGTTGATCACTCAGGCCTTTCATTGCAGTGAAGTACTGGGTTCATCTACGATTTATATTTAAATATTTTGTCACCTCGAAATGATCTCTACGGGTGTGGAAACTTTCAACCAGCGCAGATTGCTTGGCAGAAGTGACTGAGGTATACGGTATTCCTTATTAGACCTGCAATTAATTTTAACGTGCAGTTTTTCGTGCGTATATCCAACCAATTATTTTATACAGTAAGAATATAATAAAGATCTAAGAAAAATCAAGTGTTAAATTATACATTCAAGAAAAGCAGCCACTGACGTTTTTGACGTCTTACAATACATTTTCAATATTGTTACTATACTTTTAAACAGAAAATCACGGAAACTACTCAATTATACAATTTTATTGAAAAATTTCATTACACCTTATATTTTAAAGACATGCATATCATACATAGAGACGTTTTTCTTTGGCTTGAAAGTATCTGATTAATTATGAATTATACACATAAAAAAACTATGATTGAACTACTAATGAGTAAACTGTATAATTGAGTTACATTTTCTTAATTATAGTTTAGGCTTTCGTATAAATGTCTTTTTCCATTTTTTATTTTTTTTTACAATGTAATAAATATTTTATTTACAATAATAAAATATAAAAACAAGGCAAGAAAAACAATCTCTAATTCTTTTTCCATGAGTTAAAGATACAAATGAAATCATAAAAATTATTATTTATTTATTTATTTATAAAATAGTATTTCACTAATCAGTTGTGAAATCTGCTATATGCTATATAAAGATAATCTTGATTAATTTCCTTCTAGAAAATAAAACCGTTTCAACTATACATGTACATATATATATATAGTTGAAACGGTTTTATTTTACATGCTAAACTTGCGTTGATATTCTACCTTAAAATAATTTATTTTTGTCCTAAAAACATCGATGATTAACCAACAGTTGTGTGAAAGTGTAGCTCAGCGGTTCCAGTGTCTGCTTTTCCTCCAGACGCACCATAGCTCGAATCCAGCTCTACACAAATGACTTATACCTATTTCCGAGTTATGTGTGGATTGTTACTCGCTTAACGGTGAAGGAAAACATCGTGAGGAAACCGACATGTTTGAGGACCACAATATCCGAGGACATGTGTCTTCCGTGGAAGTACCTGGGCGCCCACCAAGATGTATCTGCCCAAGAGAACTAACTTAACGAATTAATTCTGCGGGGGAATTACGACCCTCAGTCATGAGGAAATACGACTCAAGAGACGAGAACCAATAGCTAAGACGTTGACATATGTACAAGTAGGTACAACTAAAAACTAAATTTAATAAAGGAGATTTTTTACTTGACGTGTACACTAGAAGAGATAATCAAAATGCAACAATGTCATCGTAATGAAATTGTAAAACTATTGCGTTTTAATCTAATGAACAATCTATGCAGGTAAGTAATGAAGTATAAGCAATATTATTTGCTCTAGAAGCAATATCTGTCTATTTCAAAAACATTGCACAATGTAAAATACTATATTTTAAGTTCTTTCGTTGTTGGTGATATTTTTCTTTGCCACGAATAAACAGATATCTATCACATTTCACATTTATATTGCCAACTAGCGGTCCCGGCAGACTTCGTACTGTGACCTAAACATTTAAACCATTTTTTTCCCCTTTTAAACCTTCCCTAGACCTCCACGAACATTTCAAGACTAATATAAGATAAATCCGTTCAGCCGTTCTCGAGTTTTAATCAGACTAACGAACAACAATTCATTTTTATTTATAAAGAAGATTCCTGTATAATCTTATTAACAATTACCTACCTAACTGTAACCTGTGAATTAACTTCAGTATAATGATAACAAGAAAATCACAAAGAATTTTTTTCTAACAATCAAACACGAATACCTAAAGACTTTTTGAAGAGACGCTGTCGAAAAGATAATTATCTCGTAATTTAACTGATTACGTACAGTATTTATTTTTATAGAAAAATCTACCTGCGACGGTGGTATTAAATTTGTCGTAACGCTTTGTGAGTCAGCAGAGATTTAAAATACTGTATGCAAATATATTTTTACTGTAAAACCAATTACTTACAATCATCGACTATCTCAGATTTACTCATATAGTGGCATTCCATTTTGGGTGCTTCCGTGGGTCGGATGACACGTTAAATTGCAGGTCCCGGCCGTCGTTAAGCCATCAGAGGCCCTTAGGGCAGCTTGATATACTCTCGACACCAGAGTTGGCCACTCTCATTCGATAAGAAGAAGAATTATAACATACTAATAATATAGTCTATTTGCCATAAATTAATTAATAAAGTATGAATTGCAGACTAAACAATTGCTAACCTACCAAAACGAACACTAATCTACATCTATTTATATACGTACATATACTATACCTATGTACCTACATGTTTTCTAATAAGAAACTTTATTTACAATAATAAAAAATAAAAACAAGGGAAGAAAAACTAAACATACTACTTCTAACTACTACAAAAAGGGGCACTTAGAAAATCTTTAGAAAAGCCTAAAGATAATCTAAGTGCTCCAGCCCACTACCAGAGGGCAGCGTGCCCAGCATACTGGCCGCATTACCACGCTGGATGGCAATGCTGATACGTTAGCCAGAAAAAGGCAATAAGTATAAAGTATTTCTAATAAGTATGTTACATTTTGACTATATTACATTACTAAATCTATAACATCTATTTAAGAAGTTAGGCAAGCTAAAGCAGAAGAAAACAGTGAACATAAATCTATCTAAAAAGCTCCTAATCTTATAGTGATTACAATAACAGATAAACCATACGAGATAATTTAAGTGCTTAAAACATTATGCTATTCTAGAATAATAAGTCTGATCTCCAAATCGGATTGTAGTGCAAGTAAAATTTAACTTGTCTTATTGCAATTATGTTTGCTATTAATTTACTCGTATTAGATTAATTAATTTTTGTTCAACGGAAGAACCCTGGCACCGCGACACAGGGAATCCTACAGCGGTTGCCAGGGACACCTACAATGTTAACAAATGTATTAAGGCAAATAAAAATTATTTTATCTTTTTTTTTTTTTTAGATTTCGTCTAAAAATTATATTATCTACTAATTCAAATTAAAACAAAATGACATTAATTACATTAAAATGGGCTTAACAACTATTTCTTAATATATAACTATTACGGTTTTTACTTCGCGTAGGTACCAATGTTGTTGACGCATTTCGGCTGTAACAAAGGTACTCAAACTTAGGCATGAGTAAAAACGGTGATAGTTTCACATTGATAAGAATGTGTAACGATAGTTTTAATAATAAAATAAATTAATAATTAATAAAGGTCTTTCTTTTCTAAAGATTTCATTCGGATACCGCAAAAGCGTAAAATTAAAAACAACCATGTTGATCTTTGAAATATCAACATAGCTATTTTACATCAACAACATGTCTTAATTACGTCAATTACTACAACAGAAACTTGGGTCTTATTGATCAGTATTGTCTGTCTTTGGTCGAGACAGGCTGAGATAATACCTGTTCTATATATTTTACTTAGCGTTTATTGTGAGAGTTAAGCGAGTGAATGCTCTGCCTGCCTCAGAGAATACTATATACATAGAGTTAAGAAAATCAGAAAGAGAAAGACAGATAGACGGAGAAACAAAGAGAGTAAGTAACGTGTAGTCATGACATGAAGATATTTTCATACAAAACGTTGCATGGAAAGATGGACATTAGGGCATCGAGAGTGGATTTCCACCAAGCGAGCGAAAGCTCGTTCTACGCCCATTTTGTTAAATTATTTTAGTATAAAGTAGAGCATTCTTTAGTTGTTCTTCGCATTCGCAAAGATTCTATGGAAAGCTTTAAGAATGCTCGCTCGCTCGATGTAAACAGCGCGGGAGCAGTTACTTAGAGCGTTCTTGCATGTTCAGACGTGCTCGGCGCGGGCGCTTGCTCCCTTGAGCGGCAGTACAAAATGTTCTTGTAGAATTTAGAATGCTCTTGTTCTAGGTCTAATTCTTTGTTCGTTTAGTGTATACGCTGAATACGAGTTTTCGTTTACACTAAAATATCACGAGAAATGGTCTTGTTGTAGCTCTAGCTCTGTGTTCGTTTGATGTAAATTCACCTTTATACTAACGCTTTCAAAATCGCTGTAGGTATTATAAGTTAGAATGTTTTATTTTATACTTACGATTTGAAATATGTACTTAAAACATTTTATAACAACATTGCTGTAATTGTTTAGTTCCAAAAAATAGTTTCTCATATTCTATTAATTATTTTATTTTAAATTCTTTTAAATCAGTTTATTATTTCCATATCATTTTTCAAGTTTCTATCTACGCAACAGATTGTATGAAAATACTTTCGAGATTGCTTCTTAACAAACATAACCATAAATTTAGAACTTATTCTAATAAAGGTGATAGAGTGTACTTACAGTCCAGATCTCAGATTGTCCAAGTTCCCAGCGATGAGGGTTTTGGTACGGCTGAGGTTAGGGTTTTGTCGGGTGTGGCGCGGTGGTTCCGGCGCCAACTCCGGTCGCGGCGGCTTAGCTGGTTCAGGCGCTTGGCGGCGCCCGCCCAACAACACTGTAGGCGATGTTAGGTTCACTACAACGGTGTGTTGGTGTTACAAAACATGTGACTGAGAATTTTTCTTTTAAATTTAATGGCTGAATACATATCTTTGATATCTGATTTTTTTTTATAAGAAAATGTTATTTATTGCCACTGATTTAATTCCCGACTTGAATTCGGCTGTTTGTATAATACGGCAGTCGTATAGCCATGCCAGATGTCAGCCCTTACGGCGGCTTGATAAACTCTCGAAACCAGAGTTGGCCACTCTCATACGATAAGAAGAAGAAGAAGTAAGAATTTCAATTTCAGTAAACCGTTGATAGTTAAGCCATTATTGAAATTAAAATTTTAGGACGTTATAATGCTCACAAATGACTCTCATTTAACTTTTGTTAATTAATTTTATGCACGGTAGTGTCTTGTTGTCTTTTTAAATATTCATGTAATTTTTAAAGTAATTAGCAACAGCGTTGCTCACATTTGTTGAAGTGTAAAATATACTTATTTTCAACAATTTTTAAGTATTTTTTATATTTATTTCAATTTTACGTTTATATTCATACATTTTGATCATTCTAAAATAAAATGCCGAAGTGAATTTATTTTTTTTAGCGCAATTTAGCAATAAAAAGCAAGATATGTGAGCAGTTAAATTCCGTTTAGCGCAATCATAACAAAACAAATACGCAGCTTTTTAACTAAAATGAGGTAAGTAAACCTTGGTATAAAATCGGTAAGTTGCAGTTTATTCACGCTACCCTAAGTGCGTTGGCAGTACACCGTAGAAATGTCTGCAGCAATATACCGAGTAATGCTGAAGGGAAGTCCCAACTTATTGGAAACGCTTGCTGGAATTCTAGGATGGAACTTCAATTTATTTTCTCAGTTTATCAGAGCAAATTCCTTGGAACTTTATAAGTTATTTAGTTTTAAAATCAAATTTAAGCTGTATGGAGCAGCCTTCGATTGATGTATTGATTTTTATCAAAAGTTTTTTGAACTATTAACACTTGAACTTTTAACTTATCTAACTTTATATATTTAATAATATTACATATTTAATATCTTTAATATTTTATCTAACTTTTAACTTGAACAATTTTATTGAATTATATTGCATACCCAATTCATACGATGTTTTTTAACTAAGTAAATATTAAAATACATTTTCGAAACAAGCTCACAGTTTCCAGTAAATTTTAAACGTTCATTTAAAACTCATTAACACCAGACTAACGAGATAAATTTGTTGTAAACAACAGATTTATTGGCGGAAACACGCACGCAAAATACTCGTAAATAGTTACACTTGAATTCTGTAATCGAACAAAATAAGAAATTATACACGTTAGGTACTGTACGTATGTCATTACATGCTAGATTAGCTTGGACAAATCTTTTCAAGCCGTCTTTGAAACATTAATATTTTCACAATTACACATTCAAATAAGTTTGGAATCACACCAAGATTATAATTATGAAAGTTAAGAGTGTTTTATTATTTTTCGACGGCTCTAGCGGTTTGAGTAAAAGTTGGTATGGAGATAAATAAGATTCTGGATCATACATTTGAAATCGATAAAAGTTTATTTACAATATTAATACATATAAACAACGGAAGGAAAAACTAAACACACTACTTCCAACTACAACATAAAATATGGGGGCACTTCAATAAATCATTAGAAAAGCCTAAAGAGGGCAGCGTGCCCAGCATACTGGTCGCATTACCACGCTGGATGGCAAATGATAGATTTAATTAATAAACACCAGGGTTAGCAAGTTTAATAATAATAAAGTTAAAAAACTTACCTGATGGCTTAGCCGTCTCATTGGGTTCAAAGTAGCCCTGATCACGCGGTGTCAAAGCAAACTGTTTCTTTTTGCTCTCTTCATTCATTGGTTGCTCTATGGGCTCAGTCATTTGTTCTTTCTCAGCTTGGCTCTCAGCTTGGTTCTCTTGGATCAAGTTTTCTGAGACGAGATTTAGGGCTGGCCAGGGTTGGTTTCCGTAGTAAGGCTGGATGTGACCTCGCATGGCGTAAGGGTTTGGCCAGCGCTTGTAGTGCGGGGACCGGAGGAGGCGGCGGGGGATGGCCGGTTGGTACGACATCTGCATGCGGCTCAGGCGGTCGATTTCCTAGGGGAAGAGCGATACAATCAGTTAAGAGTTAAGTTAGATAAAAAAAACTTTCAGTAGACTTGATAACCTGAAACTGACGTTTTACTTCTAAGAAGCACCTTTAGTTCGTCATAAGTTGACGCTTGACTACAACTTGCCTGATGTTAAGCAATGTTATAATCTAAGATCTTGCGCGCTTAACTAGGAGAAACCGGTTTATGTTCCACACAATAGCCGCTGTTGTTCGAAACAATAAATATTTTTTGCAAATTTCTAGAAAAACGTATAAAAAAATGGTTGCATAAAAGGTATTGTTAATATATAATAATTCAGTTAAATCGATACATATCTAGGTATGTATGTCTGTCTTGGTTTGGCAAACAGACAAACAGTAAAGATTTACAATAAAATTAGTAGTATAGAAGAAGTATTTCCTTATGACTGAGGGTCGTGACTCCCCCACTGAATTCATTCGTTAGGGGAGCTCTCTTGGGCAGATAAATGTGGTAGGTGCCCAGCTCCTTCCACGGAAGACACACACTCCTACTATACGGGATTCGAACCTGGGTGCGTCAGGGTAAAAAGCAGGCGCTTAAATCACCGACCGAGTCACACTCGATTGATAATAATGTATAATAAATACGTCTAGCCTTAATATAAAGATAAAGATAAAGATATTTTATTTGCCAAAAAACACTGGTAGGTACAATCACAAAGATATTAACGTATTACTAAATATTACGTATTACAATAGAGAAAGTATAAGATATTTATGTTAATTACTTAATTAATGTTATTGTGAGTTTCTTGTGAACCCCGAACTAGGCCTGGGCCTGTATCTCGGTGGTCCAAGACTGAGAGAACCAAAAGAATCATTACTTAAGTCATTCGCGTATTACAATATTAAAAGTGATCACGTTATCTAGTATAACAAAGTGATTTAAAAGACCTATTCCTAATTTGTACAAATGATGTTTCATTAAATTACTCTACTGATTTATGGATACATAAACAATTATTCATACCTAAGGATACTAAAATTTATTTAAATCGACCACATGAATTAACACTTATAGGATTTACAAATACGAATATTGCAGCAGTGCGTCAACCTACGTGTGTATGGTGTGTATGCGTGTGTGTGAATGTGACTTGAAGTGTGAGCTTGTATGTGCTGCGTGTGTGTGTATGTGTTTAGTTTAAATGTCATTGTCGTTATTTCCTAGTTTAGAATCGGAGTTGTAGACTTTAACCAGAATCTCAGTTTCTTTGTAAGAGAGTGAAGTTAGCCAGACTTTTATTTTTCCACGTGCCTTTCTGTGCACATGTTTCTTGACGGGATATGTTTTGCACACTTCGTTGTATGTGAAGATGTGTATATATGGTGGCAGATATATGACAAATAGGTATTTTAATTTAAAGTGTCAAAGCCATAAATTCTGTTACATTTTCAGTTTTTACTTATTTACTCTAGCCGAATTGACCATAGCATCACCATGTGTGTGAAGTGCAAATATATAAATATAAATAAATAAATATTCCGGGACATCGGACACATAGCGCCATCTAGCCCCACACTAAGCAAACGCTTGTGTCGTGGGTACTAGATAACGGATATAATACTTATATATACTTTTCTTTTGTAAATACATACTTTTTATACATACAAACGACCAGACTCAACACAAGTAATTATAATTTTTTTAAAGTACATAAATACTTGTGTCATGCGGAAATCGAACCCGCGACCTCTAGATTAGAAGGCAGAGCCACTACCAACTAAGCTAACAGGCCAGTCAAACCCATTTCGTGTAAAAAAAGACTGAGCTTTGGCAGGGTTGTAGTAATTTCTTCTTTTTTCTGTGGCTTTAACCGTTCAAATATTATTCTGGCTGAGTTTAACATATCCTGCTTACAGAGGAGTTACTCATAAAATGTATGCTATAAGCGTGTACCGGCATTTCGCAAGGGTAGCCGTTTGAATGGTTAATTGTATTGAACTAAGTCTACGTAGCTCAAGTGAATAGTCATGTAACTTGATTGGTTTTGTGGAAATGTCATACTGATAAAATCTTCTTCTTATCGAATGAGAGTGTCCAACTCTGGTGTCGAGAGTTTATCAAGCCGTCCTAAGAGTCTCTGACATGGCTTAACGACTGCCGTACATGACAAACAGCTGGGTCTTCAATTTGACATGTCATCTGAACCAAGGAAGCGTCCAAAATGTAATTCCACTATTTGGTCACCCATCCAAGAACTGACCACGATTCAACAATTGCTTAACATTGGTAATCGCGTGCGATTGCCTCCGCTAGCTGAGCTGCGGGCGCTTCTGATATAATAAAAATATGTTTATTCTTCCTCTGTACAAAAACGCTTAAACTAAATCTGCAAACCAGTTACGTATTTGTCGTGCTGAAAATATAACCTACAATTTCAATTTCATTTCTCGTTCAAACGAGATATATGTTTACTCACACTGCACTCGGAATGCAGAAAGAAATGAACAGGCCGCTATCAGCCCACGAGGGAAATCACTCCTTTTTTGTATTTACGCTTTAAATATGTTTGCCGTTCTAGAGTAAATATCAACAATCTATCATATTTTATATTACACTTGTGGATGCCCGCAGCTTCGCTCACTTTAAGAAGTACTATTTTATCAATCAAAGTTTCATACAAACTTGCAATCTCTTGCAAGTTTCTTGTTTTTTCGCCGCCTAGAAAAAGGAATTTTAATATATTCGGAAATAAAATTGATGGTTGATCTTTGATGAAAACATTTTTGAGAATCGTCGAAGAACCAGTTAGCTTTTTCTCAAATTACAGATGAATGGCAGAAACAATTAATTGATAATAATCCTAATCGCCGAAACTTGTAAAGTAAATAAGTAGTTTCCGAAACTTCGTCTAGAAACCGACATTGTTAGTTAGTTGTCCGTATTGTTTTCTGTCCGTAACTAGCAAATTCATAATACTGCGGTATACTATTACGTATTCTGTGACGCCAACGTAGACAAAATATTACTTAAGGATGCCTGTTAAGTAGATGAGCGAAAATAAAATATTTTACTACCGGAAAACTACTCTGTCATACTCGTAAAGACGGCAAAGATAGATGTTCCGCACAGGCAAAACGTACATACATTTCTGCGTACGCACTGCCTGTAAGCACCTCGGCGGGCCGATTATGGGTGATCCGTAGTGAACGTGCTAAACATAAAACTATAATTGGGTTGTTTCTGTACAAACAGCCTTATCTACTGGTAGATTTTTTCGGCTTCCCTAGCGTTGTTTCATTACAAAAAGTAGCATGTATATTGTACATACCTATATATCTCTAGAGCCTATCCTATCACCGTGATAAAAATCACGACCATACGCCGCTCCGTTGCAAATGAATAGACTAGCAAACTAACAAACACTCTTTAGGATAACAATCAGACCATTGCGGTCTGATATGTTTAATGTAACTAAGTGCAGTTTGAAGAAACTACGAGTACCGTTGCTGTCTCATAGAACAATACTCGTTTTATATATTTGTAATGAAGGAATTATTTTACATTATATTTATTACACTATTTTTTTTACTAAAATAGGGCATCGTTCAAGTTAAGTCGTTGGACGCTACCGAGAAACTAATAGGCTTAACATAGCTTGACAGGACTGTCACAAAGGTTTGTGAGGTAATAGTGGTATAGTGGCTGGCTGCAGCGTCCCTCCGTAATGGATTAAGGGCTTCGCGTGGGAGTCTAAGCATTGTCTGGCTATTATAATTAAAGCGTTATTGTGATGTAAATGTTGCTTACCTTTGAATAAAGATCGTTTCTATGTTGCTAATAAATTATTATTTAGATTAATAACAGTAGAGACCGGGATCAGAAGTGCCGCAGTGTTTCGCTTGGCAACAAACAAAATAAAGTATGCAGAGCTGACTGCCAGCCTTCACTAGGTGGAGAGGCGCCATAAGAAGAAGAAAAAGAAGATGGAGTATGTTTTTTGTAGGCGTAGAATTAGGTGATTTGAGTAGTCTACCGAGGAATTCTTGGTTGAGGTGTCAAATTCACAAAGGTGAGAAATTAAGTATATAAAGGATGTCTGTATGTACAAAAGCGTAGCAAATTTAGTAAGCGCCGCACGTTTATACGAAAGTTCCTAGTTTGAAATAAACGGGATATGTTTACTAAGTCTTCTGGCTCCCCGCGGAGTGTGCCATTAAAATTAAAAGTGACTAGAATACGCACAATATTTATCCATAATACTTTTATGCAAGCAATAGTGAGTTTGTTGAGTTTTCTGTTTTATGAAACGAAGCGATATTAATTATATCTTATGGCGTTGACAGCTCCGAAAATAAGATTTTACTTTGTCTTGAAAATCGCAAGTAACAAGTTTATTACATGATAATTCCGGCTTGTAATTTTCAACAAACTTTGAAACATCTTGGGCCTCCACAAAAAGGGTACCTTAGGTATATTATGGTTTTTGCCGACCACAAAACTGAACTGGAAAGCTCTTTAAACAAATGTACAAAGCTTTTCAAGAAAATGCCTCAAAATCAACTCAAGTCCAATAAAAATCTCATCAAATTGAACAATAACGCAATAGTGATTAAAATATTTGACCAAATTACACACATCTAAGACCCAGCTACCCTTTTACTTCTTCTTTCTGCGCCTCTTATTAATGGCATTTGACCAGTCGGTCACCTGTAGCGAAACCCGCACAAGCAAACACTGTAGCCCAAGGTGAAGCTTGCACTAGATTGGTGGGCCATCAGCACAGCAAAGTCATCGTAATGTTGTGTTTTACTTACTTTTATTTGGTCTGTAAGAGAGAGCCGGTGTCATGTCGTAAAAGGAAGTCAGGAAATTGTGAAGAATGGCCCTTATTCCACAGACAAGAGCCGTGCTTTTAAATTCCAAACCAATGTGAAACCAATGTTTGACTGCTCTGTTAGCTTAGTTGGTAGTGGCTCTGCCTTCTAATCTAGGAGTGCGGGGTTCGATTCCCGCATAATACAAGTAATTATGCATATTAAAATTTGTAATTACTTGTGTTTGGTCTGGTCGTTTGTATGTATAATAAGTATGTGATTACAAAAGAAAAGTATTTAAGTATTATACCCATGATACAAGCGTAAGCTGAGTATGGGGTTAAATGGCGCTGTGTGATATGTCCTGTTTTTTTTTTATTTAATGTGCCGGCTGTCCTTTGACCTGAAATAGCTTACCTGGTTCAGCCATTCCGTGGCTGCCATTGGTTGGCGATGAGGCAGGGCTTCCCTCGGGTCCTCGAAAGAGAAGTAGTGAGGCCAGATGAATCGCGGGAAGAGGTAGTCCTTGAGATACTTGCGGGTCGGGGAGTGGAGCGGTTCCTCTTGCGACGCCGTTGTCGATGCTGGACCTTTGGACAAGGAATAAGTTTGGAGTCAGTCAACAAATGATTAGAAAAAATGAACAAATTATTTGAAAGAAAGAAGGTAAAACATTTATTGTCACAAAAATAACAATATTTTTCGATTTCGCTTAGCAACGAAGGAACTCAGCAGGTATGCTGTTTGTGAATCAATTGAAAGACTACAATCCAGGGGTTTTCAAATCTAGAGTTAATATAGGTATCTTCTAGGTAAACGTGTTACACCCTAGGCTGCAGCAATGCTCAACATCAGGCAGGCTGTTTCAAACGTAAACCTATCCAACGTAAAAAAAAGAACCGATTGAAACGTGCGTATATTATTGTAGGTGTGAAAATCATTCGGTATAAATAAAATATGATACATTTATTACAGGATGTATGATTACGAACACATTCTTTAACTATACTTAGTTTCAATATGTATTTATAAAATATGTCGTTACTTATGTACGCTCTATGTAACGATTAAATACTAACAGTATTTAAGTTATAAAGAGTAACCAGAGACAGTAAACGCATTTCTAATATTATGTACATATAGCATGTATCGCGATAGCTACGTAGAAACTCATATTATTTTTTTATTGCGAGACATCTCACAACTTTTTGTAAGTTTATTACGAAAGCTTTCTTAAAACGTGACATACGCGAGCCTGCAACTTAGCAAGGCACGTGCTTTTGTTTGGATTCCTATATTTTTTATGATTTGTAGCATAATCTTTTACAAATTTATAAATTTTACTTTTTAACAAAATAATTATTGGAGCCAATTCCGAGCGACAGGATTCAACCTGCATTTTTCTTGTAACACGCTAGGACTCACCTAACCAATCGACCACGGTCATGGAAATAAGAGACCACTATACTATATAGGCCACAGTTGACTGACTGCCGGGCGCGAAAATCCACACTCATTTTGTGTATAAAATCTTAGTGCGGGTTAAGACCTAAGCAAATAAACTTTTTTCGAAAATATGATCGGCCTACTTCTGTGTAAATTTACATGCTAACATTTTATATTAATATCAAATATAACATAATATAATGTATCTTCGCAGTCTAGTATATAATCATGGCCTTTGATATGCTCAATGACAACTTAATTAAGTAGATTATTAGCAAGTTATCAAGCGGTCAATTACAAAGGTGCTTTTGACACCTCGGTTCAAGCTTAGTTGCTTAAATGCCCTATTCAGAGATGCTCGAACTAGCACTCCTCTAATGGCATTAATTTGGTTCACATGAAAACATTCTGTGATCATTTATGCAAACATATAGCAGCAAATTGCTTGTTAATAGTTCCAATAGCCACTTGTAATGCAAACTGCATAATTTTGTGATTTACATGGTTCACAATAAAAGCCGCCATTTTATGATTTCTAAATAATTTCATATCAATAATTACCCAATACGTTAAGTACAATATATAAATTAAACAATAGTTGTACAGATTAGTTTTCAAGCGGCCTATAATGTGTATCAAAATCTTGTTATTTTGACGACAAAACTTTATTTTTGAACATATTCATATCATTTAATTATATTAATCATATATCAATTTAATGAGAAAATATTGTAAATTAATGTTATTCGAAGGGCGCATGAAAATTAACGTTGCTGAACATATACCATTACACAATAAATATGCAGGCGTTCTACGATTTCCACATAGTATGAAGAATATATGTGACATATTTGTAGTCACCTAAATTAAACAGGATCCAAATAGGTGATGGCGCCATTAAACTTCCACACAAAGTTATTTAACTTCACAATATTTTGAATTATATTTATTATATGACACACGTGAAATGAGCTGAGAGTATAAACGGTATAAATAGTCACAACATCACTCATTGTACACTTTTTGCTGCATATTGGGTCCAACAAGTACCAATATACAGCTAGTTGCTGTTTAATTTGTGCCCAAATCAGCATTATAACAGCACTAATAGTAGGATATAACTCTGATATGCAGCACATCAGAACTGCTAACAGTTTCCATGTGGCCTCGTTAACAGCTGATATACAGAACTTGTGTGCTACTTGGGAGGTGTTTATAATATAGTAATCTTAGTGGATCGATCGACCTCTCCGCTCTATGTATGCATACCTGTGATAATAGATATCTATATAGGTATATATGTGTTATATATGCAGTAATCAATTGAATCAATGACTAGTAAGAATTTAGTTATCGATAAAAAGCTTTGATTTTGATTTTGCCTATATCTGCCTATATTTGCCTATATCCGCCTATATTTTCATATTGACTATTGTATAGTAAGAATCAAAACCTACTCAAGTCTTAATTACAAATTTTAGGTATTCAATTTCATTCTCCACCTTGAACCACACTGTCGCTGTCTGTTGTAACAAAGAACTCAACTCTACAAAACCATTCACATAGATTAGGTGGTGTTGTAGTCCGGCCCTAAATATAAATTTTCATTAAAAGTGGTTTTGTAGACCGGTAATATAAACTTTCATTAAAAAAGGTATTTTAAGAAACATTAAAACTATGTGGCTATGTGGTGGGTATTCTCTGGACCGAATCTTTGTTTCTATAATACCTCAAATTAAAAACTTCTTTTTTTCCGAAGAGGTGATTTAAAAATACCTACCAATTAATATCAAAAGCTAAGTAAAAGTTTTAATTACTTATACAGTTAGTGTCATGGGTCAAGAGTGTGTTTACGCGTTTATTTAACTATAATTTTAAGTCGAGTAATTAAAATAATAAGTAATTAATACTGACGCATCGTGTCTGTTCGGCAAAAACTGTTCAGGCAAAATATATGACAATGTTTTTGTAAATGTTAAAAAGTGGTACTTTATAATAGATCCAACCGTTTATTTTCTGTTTGACAGATCTAATTTGATAGTTATAGTGTTGTGACCAAGTGATTATAGTGGACACGATATCGATTCATTTTTCTATCGAGTCTATGCGGAAAGAGAACAGTCGTAGAATGGCGCTAGTAAGTAGTAGAACGTCATTCTATTATCACTTTTGTTACATTGACACGTAATAATAATCTTCCTAAATATTAGAGCGGGGTTTTTAAAACGTTCTATTGCTTACCCCATTTTTTGTCTATGGGTAAGCAGTAGTATTTTTATAATTTTCTACGACATTATTTGACGAAGCCTCTTTACAGCTGATAGTAAAACTTATTTAACTATAAATACATATTTAAATTAATTAATTGCCCTCTAAAATATGTTATTACCAAAAATTTTAAGTTTGTCATAAATAATCAATATACTTATGTAATGAATATAATTATAAAAATATTGACGATGTTAATCTTGAAATGTGCTTCCCCTCTAAGATATTTATTAGAGTTAGTGAATGTAACATGACTTGATTTCGAATAAATTATTTCATTTCATTTCATTATATAAAAAACACGTGGCGATAGATAATATGAATCAACAATTAATTATAAATGTCGGCGATAGCTCAAGTGACAGCTACGATGAATCTGATTTTGATGAATAAATAAATAAAAATAAAAGTCACAATAATTGTTTCATATCATTTCATACCAATCTATATTTATACTACATTAGAATGCTACATTATACCCGTGTAAAAATAGTTAATAAACAATATCGATATCTCAATCGTAACATCACTATGTTGATAGCCATAGAACGTAAATTTTTAAAAACGTTTGTTATTTTAAGTTATTTATAAAAAAAACTACTGCACTTATGGACTCAATTTGTCAAAGATGATTATTATACGGGATCAAGGAGCAAACTTAGGCAGTTGTCATATTTTTTAAACCTCGCATTTAAAAGTGAACTTTTGCGTAACATGACGCAGTAACGTTCTATTGGTGCTGTCAGAAAGAAAATAAACGGTTGGATCTATGTTATAACAAACATTATTTATTCGTATTTAAGGGGCGTTAGTTTAAAATATATAAACTATGTTGCAATAAACGTCAGAATATGGTTTTCATTGAAGTTTTTATGAACACAAACAAAGTTAATAATTATGCTAGAGAACAGACGGGTGGCACATACGAGTATATTACACTGGCTTCCACTCCGGAACATTGCATACAGCGCCATCTAGCCCCACACTAAGCAAACGCTTGTGTGGGTACTAGATAGATATATAATACTAATATGCTTTCTTTTGTAAATACATACTTATTATAGGAAAAAAAAAGAAAAAAAAAGACATAGAAACGACTTGACTCAACACATGTAAGTTATTACAAATTTAAATTTCATAATTACTTGTTATGCGGGAATCGAACCCACAACTTTAGTCGGCAGAGCCACTACCAACTCAGCTAACAGGCCAGCTATTTGACACATGTAGCTGTCAATTCAGATAAATACTCATACTTCTGTATCTATGTATACTCGTATATGTTATACCATGAAGAGACGGACCATCAATCAGGCGACAGATAAGAACGGGGATGAATGAGTGATTAATTAATAAATACTTTATCTTATTCACTTAATATACTTAGGGAAACAATAACTTGTCCTCTCAAATTGGAAGAATATGATTAGAATATTTAATAAAACATAAGCGATGAAATATCTATTTGTAAGCGAAAGTTAAATATGATTAAATTTTATTTTCAAAGAATGCGTGGTAAAGGATCATTTATGAGTAAAAACATTTATGTAGCGTAGAAACGCCAATTCGAAAGGTCACACAGCACAAGCGAAATATATGATCGAAACACGTCATAGAGTAACAGGTGGCACTTATAATTTCTAAACAAATTCTATTGTCAAACCTTTTACGAACTTACTGCCTAATTAAAACTTAACCAGCTGTGTTTTTTTTAAATCTAAACGTTACAAATAACAAACACTTTGCTCGAGCAACAAACATGGACTGAAATCGCAATGGCATGAACGCGGGAAGTTGTTATCGAGGCATAGATAACCATGGATGTATGTAGCAAGCATGCAGGTCACAACGAGTTTTAAAAAGGAGGTTTTTACCAGGCGGGCGTGCAATGACGGCCGACGCCGCGACGGTCAGCACGAGGACGAACAACGTGTGCATTCCGAGGAGGTCGGCCGACTGTGCCGAGCTCGCTGGCTCTGAGGCTACTGCTCTGCTCCGTCCCGTAGGCTCGCACCCTGCGAGTGGCGCTGAGCGCACGCAGTCGCGCGCGACTCGATCGATACCCCTCGCCCACGTCTAAACTTCCGAGCGCGTCTCCGAAACTCTTATCTGTACTTGCAAAACTTTGGAGTGGCGCCACGTTACACACTTTTTTGTTTTTCTGGCGAGTGAAACTAGTTACAGTGTGAAAGAGAAAGAAGTAAACACTGTTACACTCGTTACAATGAATTTGCGCTTTTGTTGGACTGAGCATGAATGGGAAAATGATGAAAAGTTTGGGTCCGTGTGAAAAACTGCGGAAAAAAATACAAAAAATACATAAAACGCTGCTTAGTAGCAGCGCTTTATGTAATATTTAGGTAGTAAATCTGAAAAGATTTTAACTTCTGGTAAGCAACGACCTTTTATGTAAACAAAAACACGCTTTTGTAAAAATTTAATGTGTACAATATAATGCTGTGCTTTGGAAAACTTTTCTTTCATGAATATCGATATTATTATGAGCTTGGATTGGTTAAATATAATTTTTAAGACTTGTATTATAAATTTGTAGAAAGATTTTAATAATAGATAGATAGATCAATTTCAGTATCTTGGATCTACAATAACTAACAAAGGCAGTAGTGAACCCGAGATAAGAAGGCGCATTGGAATGGCCAGGACAGCAATGACCGAACTGAGTAAGGTGTGGAAAGACAGGAATATTACAAATCGAACCAAAATGCACCTTGTTCGCACACTCGTCTTTCCCTCTATGGGGTAGAAACGTGGACTATCAAGGCTGCCCTCAGGCAGAAAATTGACGCCTTCGAAATGTGGTGCTGGCGCAGGATGCTGAGGATACCATGGACAGCCTACCACACAAACGTTTCTATACTGAAAGAGCTAAAAATAGAAAATACTCAGCGCCTGTCCACAGTCTGCTTGCAAAGGATTTTGCAGTTTTTTGGCCACATTGCTCGCAGAGATGCCAATAATCTGGAGCGCCTAATAGTGACTGGGAAAGTAGAAGGAAAAAGACCGAGAGGCCGGAGTCCCATACGGTGGTCTGACCAAGTAACAAAAAAGCTGGAGATGCCTATAAATGTTGCAATGCACCAGGCATCAGAACGCAACAAATGGCGACATTTAGTACACAAAATCAGAAGGAGTCACGATCCTCAGCAGTGAGGGATACGACTAAGAAGAAAATGACGTTGAGCATGGATTATTATAATTATATAAACTTACCTAAAAATATTTACATTAAGTTTGGTATCCCGATTTTTTACGATTTTAGCTACTAACTGGACGTGATTTTTTATCAAGTCAATTTAATTTATAAAAAGCCATTTATTTGCAATAGTTTGAAATATTCCTACTTTGTCATTTTTTCTAATGCTGCTGTATATTTTCTAGAGTTCTTTTTGTACTTGATAGACTCACGCTTGACAACTCGCCTAAGGTTAAGCAGCGCCGTAATCTACGATCTAATTTGCCTAGAAATAACCCATATTTCATCAACTAATTCACTTTATTGTTGGCATAGAGGTGCACTTAGTATCTTCCAGTTTGTTTACTCTCGCTCATTTATTAAGTCCCAAGTAGTTTACAATATCCACTCCTTACAGTTTGACTTGCGATGGCCAAGTTTTTTGTACTTACCTAAGTCTTTGTGTAAACCACATAATTTTTCTTTTGTTTTACAGGAAGTTACAAAAGAAAACTGCATAATCTTCTTCTTCTCTTATATATAAAAATTTATCGCAAAATGTGTTTTGGTAAGCGCATAACTCAACAACGCCTGGACCGATTTGACCAATTCTATTTTTTTAATATTCGTTGAAGTTCAAGGATGGTTTTTACTGCGAGAAAAATTCGAAAAATGCGAGAAAGTCCCTAAATACCGCCCTTTTATTTTTCCCATACAAACATTTTCTAACTAAACAAAGAGTAAAAGAGTCAACAGACAGGACGAAGTCGGTGGGGTCCGCTAGTAATTAAATAAATGAATATTTCAGGACATATCACACAGCGCCATCAAGTCCCATACTAAGCTTACGCTTGCATCATGGGTAATACAAGCGTAAGCTTAGTATGGGACTTGATGGCGCTGTGTGATATGTCCTGATATATTTTATTAATTTATTACTTTTAGCACATGTCCAAAAGTCAACAAAAGTTATTGCTTTTATCGTACTAAAGCCACACTTATGGGTTTTTTTTAATTTATTTATTTTATTTATGGGTTATGCGGTAGTTTGCACTAATTCTGTAAAGCAAACATACGTACTAAAGTCGATCAAGGAATTTTTGAAGATGAAGATGAAGAATAAAGTCAAAAAACTTTTCGTATTTCACACAACACAACTTTGGTATTTTAATCCATAATTTTATTTTAAGAATTCTAATACAAATTGTAATTCGCAATACTGTGTCAGTATTTAATCGATTTACTAAAACAGCCGGTATGTAATGCAAATCTGTCCCTTCTTTGGTCTCAAACTCTGAACATAACGAAAATTACCGACTTTAGAGAATGTGCTTAATAGCAGTCCTCCTCCACCTTGCGTCGTATTCCTTATTACTGAGGGTTATGAATCCCCCCCACGGGATATTAGTTTTTCCCTTATGATGTTCTTAAGATAAGATAAGATAATCATTTATTCATCAATAGAAATAGTCAACTAATGAACTAAACGTTAACAGTTGGTAATTCTATTATACGGTTTCATCGATTCATAAAATTAAGTCTTGTACACGTATTTGAACACCACCATCCCGATTACTTAAAATTTTGTACAAACGTATATATATACGCATATTTCCTAATCAATACATTTTTACATGCTAAAAGTTTTAAACGTGTAAAATGCTCTCCAAGTCATATTCTTTATGGCTGAGGGTCGTGACTCCCCCATAGAATTTATTTATTTTAGGAGTTAGGCAAGCCTAAGAGAACTTCCTAAATTAATATTAAGTTAATATTAATATTGCAAATAGATCGTGCTAGGTGCACAAATCTTTCCACAGGTCACATGTTTTCAGATTTGAAAAATCAGTAGAAATGTTTAAAAAATTAAGTTTATTCTTTATGTTACCGTCAATCTGTAAAATTATCTTTAAAAAGATATAAACGCATGTGACTGCTCTGTTAGCTTAGTTGGTAGTGACTCTGCCTTCTAATCTAGGCTTGCGGGTTCGATTTCCACATGACACAAGTAATTTTGAATTTTAAAATTACATTTGTTGATTCTGGTCGTTTCTATGTACATATAAAAAGTATGTATTTACAAAAAAAATTATATCCGTTATCTAGTACCCATGATACAAGCTTAAGCTTAGTAAGGGGCTAAATGGCGTTGTGGGATAATGAATGTCCTGAAATGTTTATTTATTTTATTTATTTATTCATTGTAAGTACCTACATACAAATACTGTCTAATAAAATATGCGTACGAAAAGACTTTTTTTATATGAGATAGGCTCACGCTTGATTACAACTTGCCTGATGTTAAGCAACGTTGTAATCTACGATCTAGCGCGCTTGCCTAGAAGAAACCGGTTTACTCTCGACTTGAAGACCGATGATGATGTTAGATGTTAGCTACCGAGTACAGCAGGGAAAGCAGGTAGCTGGGAATGTCTTAGACACAATACAATAATGTTATATTTTTTTTTATTAATACATGCTTGGACTTGTCCATAGTTTGCCAGCATCTGGCTGCAATGGGTGGACGACATAGCATCTGTTGCAGGTCAAACCTGGATGGACCAACAGTGAGACAAAATCAGCTATAGATAATGGATTGGATAGTTTGCTTGACAGCAAGCAATAGCTATGGCCTGAGACGGAGCATAATTAAAACATACGACCAATTTATATTACCATCATCTACAGCCAGTTCCGTCGTCCATACGTATGTACCTATATATTACGGTATGTCCTGCAATATTTTTTTTATTGTATCACCCTCATCCAGGTTCGATTTGTTTTATCCTATCAATTAATAAAATTGTTTGAAAAATATTATAACAAAAAACAGATAAACAGAGAAATTCTAGAAATAGTTGGGACGTGTTTTGCTATCAATTCGAAGTATCTCCAAACATTGTTTTTTTAAATATCTTCAATGTTCAGACTTTCGACCCTCTTCAGCTTTATTATATGTACCTACAGAGATAGATATACCTTGTAGTAGGTACTTACTTAGTAAAATTTCTGCTTTATTAAAACGCTTGTGCCTAATCTAATGCCATCTTTTTTGTTGCGGGCGTACTATTTACCGTTGACCCATGAAAAGTGCAACCTGCAGCGATCCCGATTCAGTTGAACTCCGTTTTAGTACCCCAAGATGTACCTACTGCGCAACGAGGCACCACTTTATTCCCTAAAAGAAGCTGAATATTTTCCTTACGCATAACCGAAAACTAGTTTTTGCTTATACTTGGCAAATTATAAGGATGAGGTCTGCACAAGATCGACGCAGCTGGCACATTCAAAGAGAGGGCTATGCCCAGCAGTGGAATAGAGATAGAGTGGGATAGATATTATAGGAATATTTTAATATTAAAACCTTCGTGAGACATTAATCAATATGTTAACTAAACGGTTTTCACTCATATACAACAACATACGCGAATTACATGTGAATGAAAACCGTTTAGTTAACATATTATAGGTATACCTGTAATTTATGGTGTTATCAATAAATGATTTGTATTTGAGAATGCTGTGGATGATGATGATGGCAACTTTTATAGTCTGTGATGCAGGCTTCAAAACAAAACTGTGTTGACGTTCTGTGTCAAATAAGAGGGCGCCACTGTCAAATTCAATTTCAATTTAGTCATTAAAAGAAATACTAGGAGAGTGTTTCGGTTGAAGATTGTAATATTTGTATCGACAGTATTTTATTATGGGGATCAATTGAAAACAAATCATAATTTAATTCTCTGAGAACTATTTTAATTGTGGTTTATCTTGGCTGTTGCCTAACCGCTGCCGTCGTTAAGCAAATTTACTTTGTTGACCGCAGAGTGCGGTGTTCCTGCAGATGAAATGGGACGGCAGGTGGTAGCCCGTCGGACTCTTTGTCCAATAATTCAAAGAAAAGTGTAGTTTTTGGAGTCACTGAAGACTGGGACGATACAGTGATGTTTAAATTAAATATTAGTGGATATTTTATAGTTTTGGGCTCGGCTTGCGCAGTGCTTTACAATGAACAAGTTTCATAGAAGGTGTGGCGACCGAGTGACTTTATTGAATCATAACTCGACGGCTATTAGAAATTTTGTGGAGTTCAACCATGGGCTGATCCTCGGGGCCGAGCCTCTCGTCGACGATGTTATGTTTGAAGTCAGAATCGATCGAAAGGTCAGTGCTCCCGTTTTAATTACTTTATTCATTAAAAATCCAATAAACATGAAATATAACAGGAACACTTAACAGTGTGCAGTAATTACAAAGTAGTCATATTTCTAATTTACAACCAATATTTGTTAAAAAAAAACGTATAATACTCAATTGATTAAGTAGGTACTTAAGTACCAAGTGTTTGTTTAGATTCTTTTGCAATAGGTATATGATTTACTTTTTTCTCTCAATAATGTAGTGTAAGGTCTGTGATAAACAATGATTCCTTATACAATTTTGTGTGTAAATACATTCTGAAAAGATTGTCTTGATGAATTTCTGGCTCTCTGCCTGTGTTTGTCAAACGCCTTTGTTTGATTTAAAATACTTACTAATTTATATTCACTATAAAGTCAGATACTGTGATGCAGCCAGGTTATGCCTGTAACCTGGATAATATTGTAGCACCACCTCTTCTTTTGTCCTCTCAGACATATTAATATTATAATTAAATAAGTTTTCCTCTTATACAACTTATAATGGTTTGGTTTAGCAACCCTTAAAATTGTGATGCCCATACACCCAACGGTGTATCCGACAGCATTTTTTCAAACCAAGTGTGGCATATTCCTATAGTAACAATGTTGTTTGTGCCCTTGTCATTTCCTGAGATTTCTTGATCATATCTTCTCAGTCACACTACTCTTGACAGAGTGGTTGTGGTCAACATGTAGTGGTATCATGGGTGGCAGAAGTACCTCGCCTCACAATGTCCTGCTCCCTAATGCTGGTCAGATCATATACTGACTGTATATGTAGGTAAACACAATTGTCATCATTATCCATAGCCTTCCTCATCCCACAGCTGGGTATAGGCTACTGTAAAGCAATTTATGTTCACTTTCAGGTCAATGTGTGGAATGGCAGCCTTGAAATTGGAGTCACGACTCTGGACCCCGAGTTCATGGAACTTCCAGCAACAGCAACTAAGTTACGGAATACTGCTTGGGTAAGTTTACACATGTACACAAATAAAGAAAAAGAATGGAAGAAGAAGATGAAGAAACTGGCTAAGCCCCAATACATTGGGACAAATCTAATATTTTTTGAAAATTTTATGTGTGCGAGTATGACTAAATAAATAAATAAAATATGTTAAGTAGGTATAAAGGAAAACTTCCCTAAAGATTAAAGAATTAGTTCTGAGGGAGTCACAACCCCCAGTAATGAGATCAAGCAGATCTATGCAAACATCAAGTTGCTCAGAATGAACAAAGGGCACATGACTCAGATTGGAGCAACTAATTAGTGTAGTATTTGAAATCAATACTCACTTCCAGTTGCTGTGCTAGTGGAGTAAATTACAACCTAGGTTCAATTAGGCAAGACTAGAAAATTGAGCACTATCAAAGTATGCTTGTCTAGTATTTTTAATGAGCTATATATGTGTGAGCCAATGTGTTATACACAAAATGACTGCTTTTTCAAGTTATGTGAGGTCCTGCAACGTTGACCAAATTGGTACTGCAGTATGAAAGTAAACTAACAATTTTGACTTAGAAAACCCTCAAGCTATGATACTGTGAGAGGTCACACATCTTCTCAAAGCAAGGAGTAATAAGGCTAAACAGTGTGTCCGATTGTTAATTACAAAATGCATTATGATGTCTTCCGGTCTAAGTATCTATCATATATGACTATAATCACCAAAATGTTTAGTGATAATTACTATTTCCTTGTATAATTTTTAAACAATGAAAATTTGCCTTTGATTTCAGATTCTATCGGGGAACTCAATAGTAAAAGACTGTGTTACATTAGTTAATGATTATGGCCCGGAATTGGATTCCCTCAGGGAGGGCGACTGTGTGGGAGTTACCAGGACTAGTAAGGTAATACACTTCTTTCTTGTTTGAATTTCTATGATTTGAGGTAGCATAACATTTATTGAGGTTCTTCTACTAGTAGACACAATCAAAACATATACACATACCAATGAGACACAACTATTGATATGTTCTGTCTTGAGATGGGTGACTAAAGTTAGATTTCCATTTCAATGATTCTGTGGGTTAGATAGTGGCATTCTATTTGGGAGTTTCCTTCATCATCATCATCATCCACAGCCGGTTTCGTCCCACTGCTCGATATAGGATATATATTAAAGTATAATTTCCTTAGGTCAGATTATTCGTTAAATTATATGCCTGTACAATGTGTCAGAGTAAAGCAGTTGTTAAACCATGAGGTCACTAAAACGGTTTGAAAATTCTATTGAATATCAAACAAACTTACTTTTATCTTATCGTTTAATTTAATGATAATCATCATCATCAGCCTATTATTACCCACTGCTGAGCATAGCATGTGGTTAGGAGAACTGATAACAGATTGAGTAAAGCAGTTACAAAGTGGTGGCCTAGAACTGGCAGGCGAGGAGTGAGCTGTCCGGTCGCGAGATGGGTCGACGACATCGTCAAAGTCGAGGGTCCAACCTAGATGAGGTCAGCACAAAATCGACGCAGATGCACATGCAAAGAGAGGCCTATACCCAGCAGTGGAATCTCAAGGACAGTGCATGATGATTATGAGCATAAGCATATTCTTGTACTAATAATAATTAATTAATGATAATACTTTTAATACATTCCAGGGTGAGTTGATGTTTTACATCAACGGCCGATGCCTGGGTGTAGCTGCTAAAGATATCCCGGCGCGCGTGTTCGCAGTAATAGACCTGTACGGGCAATGCGTGCAGGTCTCCATCATGCATAATAACTACTCATCCAACACGTCTCGGCCGGCCATTGACTCTATGAATGAGGTAAAATATTTATCCTATAACTGCTCATTTTATTTATTAATATGACATACAAAACAGAATATTTTAATATTAAAAGATGGATGTCATGACATCCAAAACGCGTAAACAACATACGCGAATTACACGTTAGTTAACATATTGATAAAACAGAATAATATGTTCCTAAATTAACTTAATATACATATATGTAACTAGTGGGTATAGACTGATTAACAGTAGTTCGACCCATTCAATCCATACTCTGTTTATACTGACTTCTTAAAATGAGATGGTAATCAATTGAATGTGTACATACATATGTGATATGGTCAGAATTGGAAGATATTTGAATGTTTATACATCTACATAGAAGGACCTGGGCGTCCACCACGATGTATGTGCCCAAGAGAACTCCCCTAACGAATTAATTCTGCGGGGGAGTCACGACCCTCAGTCATGAGGAAATACGACTCAGAGAGAGATACATCTACATATATTAGCTTCCAAAACATGTGCCTTATTTAGTGTTTGTTTGTATGTATACGCCACAGATTTTTCAGAAACCATAAATGGCAATGATATAATTCTTTATCCACTTACACAACAATTAAACGTGTTTTGCATCAGAATTACTTACAAATATTAACAAAATGGCTAACTATGTTCAACTGTCCTTGTGAAAGCTTTCAATTTGTTTTCTTTTAATGTTAGTGTCATCAAAAGAAAACTACCAGCTTGTACTTGGACTCTAGAATATTAAGTACAAGATGCATTATATGTTTTTTTGTTATTTGTGTATGTTTATTTTCTTCTTCTACTATATAAAAATAAGTCGGGTTTTCCTTCCTGACGCTATAACTCCAGAACGCACGAACCGATTTCCACGTTTTTGCATTCGTTGGAAAGGTCTCGGGCTCCGTGAGGTTTATAAACAAAAAAGAAAAAACAAGGTGGCGAAACGGAGTTCGCTGGGCTTGCTAGTTTTATTATAATATGTACCTATTTATGTAATGTCACATACATTGAAAACACCTCGTCTACCATTATACTTGCGTCTTATCCCTGCTAGATTGGATACCTGGAAGAGATCGCTTGTAGCGATAAAGTCGCCATTTAAAACACTAGGCTTAAGTTTTTTATATTTCATGTAAATTTCTATATAGTGCTGGTGTTTTTAATAAAGCGTATATCTATCTATGTTTATCCCGCATTTAGACAAGTTAAACGTAAGGACGCATAGTGACGCCTTATTAACATGATTGTAAATGGTTGTTTCAGATATCTGAGTACGTAGACCCAGAAGACGACCGGCAGCAAGGCGAGGCGGCTGCCTGGACGGACCCTAAGAACGTACACAGCACACATATACAAATGCCCATCGTTTGTCCTCTAGGTAAGTTTGTATATTAGATGGGATTAGATCCATAATCTATATATATAAAACTCAAAGGTGACTGACTGACTGATTGACTGACTGACTGATATAGTGATCTATCAACACTCAGCCCAAACCACTGGACGGATTGGACTGAAATTTTGAATGAAGGTAGATTTTAAGATGTAGGCATCCGCTAAGAAAAGATTTTTGGAAATGCCACTTTTAAAAGGGTGAAACAGGGGATGCAAATTTTACTTCTTAATGCGAGCGAAGCCGCGAGCACCCACTAGTATAAAACTAATCTTGAAAGATATCTACTGTAAACTGTTTCTCTTTAATGATGAGTAGAATGTGCTCTTACATAGATTTATCAGTTACATATGTATATGGAAACAGAATGTCCTTTCTATGTGTATTCATGTAAATGAAACGCATTGATTAAACTAGAGTATAATATATATTGCTTTCGGGAAACTACGTTCATAACCAGGCGAATAAATTCATTTTGGCATTTACTTATAAAGATAATAGTTTGATTTTTGTTTGTTTTCAGTGTCACAAGACCATTTGCGGTTCCATCCAAGATGTGGTATATTAGTTAAGCTATCTTCCAATAATAAGTGAGTATTTATATTTTTTTTATATTAAGTGCTTTATTCGATAAATAACGAATAGCGTTTCTAAATCAGGCATCGCTTGAGGATACAACGAAAGAAACATTAAATATTCGAGTCTGTATGCTAGAAATTTTCGAATTGAATCCGATATTATGACTTATAGAAAAGTAACTGGAGCGTTGTACATAAAAAAACTTGGATCCTTACGTCTCCACCGCAGATAACAGAAACAAAGGTAGATCGGACTTTTACAATTGTTTGTTTGAAACCCAGTGTCCGCAATGACCGCTAGCAGCGGCTGCATTCCTATCAAGTGCTAGCGTGTCTTGTCAGTGAGTGCTTGTTAGCGTAATATTGCGGCATAAGAACTACTTTATTGTTATACGTCTTATACAAACCAAGCAATGGTTCAATAACTTTTGTTTTCCTAACGTCACGTCGACTGACAAGCGATGAGTCGATTAGGTACGTTTTGCCCCGCATGCGTTCGCACGGGGCCCACCCGCTTACCCAATTTTCCTTTGCTTCTGTTATTTGTGGTCTACACTAATGAATATATTGCCGATAAAGATATTATAACGTCTTCAACGGCAATATATAATAATTGAGAGACGTGATTCCTCCACCGAACCCTTTATGTGGTGTGTTAACCCTGTGGTTATCGCTCAGGTGTTTCCACGGAACATATTCTATGATTATGTGGACCTCAAACCTATTAGTTCAGACACGATGTCTTCCTTCAATAGTTACAAAAGTAGGCTTTCATTACAGCCTAGTTCATATTTTACCTACATCTTCTACTAGAAGCGCCTGTAGCTCAGCTGGCGGAGGCAATCGCATGCGATTACCAATGTTAAGCAATTGTCTACGCGGCCAGTCCTTGGTTGGGTGACCAAGTGTCATTCCATTTTGGGTACTTCCATGGATCACGGGATACATCAATGTAACGCATACATACCTTTGTATTATACCTGTTGTCAACTTTTTTATGTATATATTATTGTGTCCTGTGTGTCAAAATAAATGCCTTGAATTTGAATTTGAATTTGATCGGATGACACGTTAAATTGTAGGTCCCAGCTGTTTGTACGACAGTGGTTAATCCATGTCAGAGGTCCTTAAGGCGGCTTTATTAACTCTCGACACCAGAGTTGGTCACTCTCAATCGATAAGAGAGGACGATCTACATCTACTACAAATACGACTATACATTTCAGGACTGCGGAGCGAGCGCGTCCCTTGGACGATTACAACAACGGCGTAGTGATGACACATCGACCTTTATACGACAACGAGCTGTTCGAGATACGCATTGATAGGCTAGTCGATAAATGGAGTGGTAGCATTGAGGTTAGTATAGCACTGATTGCACTTTACTGTTTGTTACTTGGGTCTTCGCTTGTGTTTAACAATTATGTCAAACCAAATTATAATCAATTTGTTTAAATAATAAAAGGGTTGTGATACAATTGTGTAAGAATAAGAAAAGTAGTTGACAGTATCACACATAGTACGAAAAAGACACATCACCCACACTAAGACAGGCGGAATACTATAATGCCGTAGCGCATAAGAGTTATAGACATGGGTGCAAACTGCAGTGCATGCTTTGTATACATGAGTTTTATTAAACCTTTACGATTGGCTAAATGGGTACATTTAATGATACTTAACATTTTATTATAGCACATAACGGCACGGATAATTCACACTCCACAGTGCTAGAGATGATAACTATGAGATGTTTAACTCTTAATCGTGTAGATTGGACAATTCCTGCCTTGTTTGCCTGCCTGCTAAGTACCATTTTTGACTTGCCTGTTAGCTTAGTTGGTAGTGGCTCTGCCTTCTAATCTAGAGGTCGCGGGTTCGATTCCCGCATGTCACAAGTATTTATGTACTTTAAAAATTTATAATTACTTGTGTTGAGTCTGGTCGTTTGTATGTATAATAAGTATGTATTTACAAAAGAAAAGTATATATAAGTATTATATCCGTTATCTAGTACCCACGACACAAGCGTTTGCTTAGTGTGGGGCTAGATGGCGCTGTGTGCGATGTCCCGGAATATTTATTTATTATTTATTTACCATAAATAATTTTACTGACAAAACATCACCGAGTATGTATAACATTTTAGGCAAAGAAAGTTTTTCAATCTGTCCCATCTGAATTTCTTTTATTTTACGAAATCTGGCGTTTATACTAAATAGGCGTCAAACGTTCAAGGCCATGGGCAAATGTTAACCCGTTTATATTTTTTTTATGTGGGAGCCTTACGTATTACAATTGTGATGATTTGAGTCACCACAATTGAAAAAGGGAAATAGTACAGAAACGAGTTGCATAAGTATTTTTTGATGAAAAACGCTAATAAAGATACAGCGACATCTATCAAAGTAACCGCCGCGCTTTAGGCATATTGTTCTATTTGGGGGCACGGCAGTGCTCCCGCCAAGTCGAGCGGGATCGCAGTTACGAACCTTAGACTTGGCACGAACTTGTCTAGATTTCATTACTTTTTAGAGATAAACAAGCAGCTCCATCGAGACTAGGCTTGTTTTTTACAGAATGTTTTTGGTGGAATTTTACTTACAGCAACGGACGGAATTGTTTATTGTCTTTTTTTTTCTTTGTTTTCAGGTTGGAGTAACCACCCACAACCCGGCAACCATTCGGTTCCCTTCCACCATGACGAACATGGACTCTGGCACCATCATGATGTCTGGTTGCAAAGTGCTGCTCAACGGCCACGGGACTTGCATGGAGTATGGCAACTTTAATCTGGACGAGTTGAGGGTAAGTGTCACCTTTTTGTGAAACTATTATATTTTGTCACGTCCATAAAATGTCCACAACCAAACATTTATACTTGTAACTTGTCTTGGCTTCCATCCTTGGCGAAGATCTCCAGTATCCGACACACAAGCTTCAGCTTAGTTCGGGGCTGAGGGTCAACCTCTGGGATGGATCCACTGACAGTTTTTTATAACATATTTCATGAATATATTATATTATTCGGTTAATTGTAATCAAATGTCAACATGCAAATTGTTTTTGTAAACTTTAAGAAAATTAAGATTTTGTATTTTTTTTTACATATAAAAATCATATAAGGTATTAACTTTTTGGACTCGTCTGTCACTTGGCCAGGACATGCAAGCCCTGTACGCCGACGACATCTATTAGTTTAGTAAACACTGCTAACACTAAAAACAGTGTCGTAGGAACAGTTGCTCGTTGAGTCAACGATGAAAATCATCGTTGGATGTTGAAAACCTTTGCAACATAATATAATATGTAGTTCCTACACTGAAAAGTATTGCAAGACATTGTTTAGTATATATTGTAATTTACGGACTAACTTACAATATTAAACGTCGCTCAAGAAGGGCTTAATAAGAGAGTCCACTCTCTCCTTGAGCAGTATTTCCTCATGACTGAGGGTCGTGACTCCCCCGCTGAATAAATCCCGTTAGGGGAGTTCTCTTGGGCAGATAATCGTTAGATCGTGAAGAGAGAAATTTAATAGGCGGAGTCCACGAAAGCTAAATTATATAAATATGTAGTTTGTATCATGAAGGTTTGTATCGTTTACAGGAAGGAGACACAGTCGGTATGATGAGAAAGAGCAACGGCAAGCTGCACTACTTCATCAACGGCATCGACCAGGGCGTCGCCACTGACAAGGTGGCGACGCAGGTGTGGGGCGTCATCGACCTCTACGGGATGACTGTCAAAGTGAGTCATATAAAAAAAATACTTTCAGAAGACTTGATAACCTCCTTTTTTTGATGTCGGTTAATTAAGGTGTTGTCGCCGGTGCGCTACTTCCGTAGAAAATGTTGTATAGTGAGACTCAAAAACAAAGAAAGATAGACTGATGGTTTATATTTCAAACTAGCAAACCCCGCAAACTCCGTTTCGCCACCAGATGGCTTCGTTTTTTTTTGAACCTCACGGAGCCCGAGATCTTTCCAACGAATGCAAAACCGTGGAAATCGTGCGTTCTTGAGTTATAGCGTCAGGAAGGAAAACCCGACTTATTTTTATATAGTAGATTGTTGGTGTGTAAACAAAGAAAACAAAAGCATAGGTTTTGTATGTTTTTATACAAAATGTTTCTTTTTCGTGAAATCTTCAAAACTACAAAACATATGCTTTTGGTTTTCTAGAGGCGAAATCATTGTTTAGATACCAAGAATTTTAGGATATAAACCTGATAGTTTATGTATGATAGACTGATGTCTATGTCTCTCAGTTTTTGAGTCTTAACTATAGATCATTTTAGTTTGTGAGAGAGCCGACGTTGGCCAGAAAGCAGCCAAATTAAAATGGGATTGTGCGGGTCACGTAGTTCGTATGCGCCCTGAAAGCTGGGCTGGGATCGTGGCACAGTGGGAACCTCGAGGGCGACGAGGTAGAGGAAGGCTTAGGCTTTCCTCTACCACGTCGCTGGCGCTGGTGACCCGCTGGCGTCAGGATCTCGACCGGTGTCGGGGTGCCTGGCGGGAGGAGGCGGAGACCGGGACGCATGGAGTGAGGTGGGGAGACCAGCGCCCAGGAGTGGGACAGTATTGGTTATTAAAAAAATATTTACAACAGTTTATATGGAAATAGCGCACGCGCGACCGTACGTTAACTGGAGAACTGACACATTACTACAGCTTACAAAGAAAGTAAAAACTAAAAGAAAAAAATAACTACCATTGTAAATAAGTTATCTAACATTGTTAGTAGTGAATTAAACAATCATAGTGAGTAATATGTGTTTTTGTTTGGTTTATATAAATCTTACCTTAAACCGCTTTTTATTTTCAGGTGACTATCAAAGACCCCTGCGAGGAGATAGACAGCAACATCAGCCATTTACCGATGAGAATGATGCGGGCGGCTCAGTTGCCGATTGCAAGTAAGATATGCTATAAAATATATTAGGTTAGTATGTGGCTAGATGGCGCTGTGTGAAATATCCCGCAATATTTGTACAATATATTCCATGTTACATAGCGTCATCTAGCCCCATACTAAGTAAACTAGTATTTCCCGGGACATGTCACATTGCATTTTTTTTAACTTGAACGGGTTTGCATTTGGCTATAGTTTGCCCCATACTAAAGAAACTAGTGGTGCCTTGTGCAGCAAGCAGGGCCCAAGCTGCCGGTGGTAGAGGCTGCAGAGACTGGAACCTCCGGACAATACGCGCCGGGCCAAGGATCACTGCCTTCTGTATCTGACCTTTCACACAACCTTCTAGCGAAAGCCTTGAGGTGTTACCATTGTTATTTACACTTTACTGTTCTCTCCAACATGGGAAATAAATGCTGCACGAACCGGAGCCAAGTGCTTCTCTTAAATCTAATAATTTTCTTATATTTATAATAATATATCTATAAAGTTAAACATTTTCGAACTATTCTACATGTGTTCAATATTACTGCTTTTTGGAGTTGTTTGTATGTTGAAGTCGATAGGTCAAGAGTCTGAAGGCTTTTAAGTAGATTTTTGGGTACCACACCATTACGTTTAATATTCATCGTTTATTAAATACTAGTAGGTGCTCGCGGCTTCGCTCGCATTAAGAAGTAAAACTTGCATCCCCTATTTCACCCCTTTAAAAGTGGCATTTCTAAAAATCCTTTCTTAGCTGATGCATACGTCATAACATCTACCTTCATTCCAAACTTCAGCCCTATCCGTCCAGTGGTTTGGGCTGTGCGTTGATAGATCACTATATCAGTCAGTCAGTCAGTCAGTCAATCAGTCAGTCAGTCACCTTTGAGTTTTATATATTTAGATTACATTAGATATGTTTTAACTTAGTCAATGGCTTCCTGCAATTTCGTTGACTTCCTTATACGACATGGCACATGCTTTCTCTTTTATTTGGCCTTTGTATGATCTTCTGGGTCTTTTTTTATTTGTACATTTTTACCATTTATAATATATAAAACTTAGTCAATTGTTTACATATTTTTATTTTATTTTTCAGCTACATTTAGACCAGCCATAGACGAGGAGAGTCTATTGTTTCATACGCTGCGTGACTCGAATGTTATTATTATTAATGTTGGTAAGACTGCTCATAGGCCTAAGTAAGTATCCATTTCTTAGTATTTATTTATACATGTACTCAGTTGCTGCCAATAATCTTAACAGAAGTTCTAAAAGTTGTTCGTAAGAAGATTTTTTTTATTGCTTTATTGATTGCTTCATTTTTAATTGACTGCTTGTTTGGTCGCAACTGTAACTTTTTATACGTTTTTAAATAAGAGTAGAGTTTGAGACGTTTTTTACTACATCATCGACTCGCATTTCTCATAACTGAGGGTCGTAACCCTCCTTTTCGAAGAATGCTTTAACTGGGGATCTTCTTTTGAGCTCGTGGAGGTGGACGCTCAGATCCATCTTAATTTTTTTTAAATGTTATATCTAGGTAATGAAATATTTAGAAAATTTGTCAGGTTCGATCCTATTCTTATTAAAAACTGTTACGAATTTATTTGATTATATTTTTTAATGATGATGCTTTTGTGCAATGCTTTTGTTTTGGTGTACATTAGCACTTTTCTCAATAGTAAAAGTAAAAAATGCTTATTTACCATTTGAAAACTTAACCTACACATTACAATTTTCATATTTTAGTTTATTTACTATAAAATGAGTATGTGATGTCTTTATTCCAGTGCTTTCGAATTCTTCAACAACGGGATAGTAATGACGAATCGCACGTTAAAGACCAACGAATTATTTCAAGTGCGCCTCGACCTTGTTATCCCGAAGTGGGCTGGAAGCATTGAGATTGGAGTCACGCAGCATTCCTCGAAAGATATCAAGTTTCCATTCAAAATGAGCAATGCAAAGTTAGTGTAAAATTCTATCTCACAATGAATCAACCAGTTTACTGCAGAGGACTATCACATATATAGTTTAACTTTATAAAAAAAACATTAGGAACACAGCATTTATTATATGTATAGATTAGAAGTAAAATTCAGGTGCTATGTGGAAACAACAGTTTTGAATACTTATGGAAAAGCAGTGACATTGTCTTCTAATTTGTTATTAAATACATACTTATTATACATATAAACTCAGAATCGAACACGCAACCCTAGATTAGACGGCAGAGCCACTACCAATTAAGCTAACAGGCCAATCTGTTCCAAGAAATGATTTTTATTAGTCGAAGTCTCGGGCACTGAAAGACGGTGTAATTTTTCCAACTTTTCTTATTCATACAAATTTACTTATGATATTTCAGATCTGGTACGTGGGCCATAACGGGTGAAGATGTGATAAGGGACGGTACTATAATTATACCACAGTATGTAAGAAATTTGAACAAACTGGTGGTGAGTACTATTTTAATTTACTACCATCGTTCTCAACGTGGAACATCGAAGTGTCTAGAATTTATAAGGTAAATAATGTGGTATTGTCATAGTCCAATAGTAAACCTTCATATTGATCCAGATTTAATTGAAAATTGAATGTTACCACTGGATCTCTCAAACGCAAAAATGTTCATTGGTTTCATACAACACTCACATAAAACTAAAAAAAGATATATTTATTAATTACAAAGATGCAAGCGGTGTGTTGGCATCCGGACGAGAAATATCTGTATCCCGGATACCAAAGTTTTCCCGTTTTACATGTTATATCGTTTTGTATTAATAAAATATAATTAGATTAGGTTTATAAATTAATTAATTATTAGTTAACGTAGTTAGGAAACAAAAGTTATAGATCTAGAGTACTGTTATACGTTTAGCTTCTATGTACAACTGAAAACTAAGAGAATATTATTTTTAAATGAGTTTTTTTTATCGTGTTATCGTAACTTTTTGTTCCATTCTGCACGTTAATACTTTGATAAATCGTGATATTGATTCAATATTCATTTTAAATTTTAACTTTAAAACACACTTGATTGTGACAATGCCATGTGATACGATGAGTGAATTGTTTAAGAAATAACTTTTTGCTGTGAATGTGTAATGTGTAGCTTTTGCATGAATTGCTTCATTATTTATAACATAATTATGGCTTTTATGAAGAGATTAATGATTGTGTTTCCCTTAAATAACGTTTCGCAGTTAATGATTGAAATTAAATTAAATGTCTTATAAGAAACGAAAATTTTGTGTTCATGAAAGCCAAAGTAGCGGAATGAAAACGCTTTAAATAAATATTGTAACTAAATAACCGATAACTTTCTGTTAAAATATTTTTTTTGTTTTTTCTTTTTTATATACAAGTGTGCTTTTAATTCTTAATTTTTTTACAAAAGTATAATAATATTCTCAGGAAGGTGATACGGTGGGTGTGATGCGAAAAGAGATGGGTATTTTACATTTTTATGTGAATGGTATTGATCAGGGGCCGGCGGCCTTTAATATACCTGAACATGTCTTTGGGATTGTCGGTAAGTATTCGTATAGTAGGGAAATTTAACAGTTTATAAATCACTGTTCTGATCTGTTCTGATCTGTTCTGATCTGTTCTGATCTGTTCTGATCTGTTCTGATCTGTTCTGATCTGTTCTGATCTGTTCTGATCTGTTCTGATCTGTTCTGATCTGTTCTGATCTGTTCTGATCTGTTCTGATCTGTTCTGATCTGTTCTGATCTGTTCTGATCTGTTCTGATCTGTTCTGATCTGTTCTGATCTGTTCTGATCTGTTCTGATCTGTTCTGATCTGTTCTGATCTGTTCTGATCTGTTCTGATCTGTTCTGATCTGTTCTGATCTGTTCTGATCTGTTCTGATCTGTTCTGGTCTGTTCTGGTCTGTTCTGATCTGTTCTGATCTGTTCTGATCTGTTCTGATCTGTTCTGATCTGTTCTGATCTGTTCTGATCTGTTCTGATCTGTTCTGATCTGTTCTGATCTGTTCTGATCTGTTCTGATCTGTTCTGATCTGTTCTGATCTGTTCTGATCTAATGTACAAATTTGATTAAGTACAATTAAAATAAATGTATAACGTATTTGTTTTAGATTTGTACGGCCGCGTGGCGCAAGCAACCATTGTAGATATGTATGTGCCACCCAACTCGGCGTCTCCAGAGTCACCCATATCTTCAGAGTCCAATGCTACTGTATTCCCGTGAGTATCTTGATTGCATTCCTATTTGAAAACAACATACTTTTTAACAATACAATTCTTATCTCCACAATTACTTGACATTGGTTAATATTGATTCAATAATAATAATCTCAATAAAAATATATTATAGTGCAAATACACACGCTTATACATAAACACACATAACACATATTATTATGCTTATAATGGCTATGGTAACTGTAGTAGGGCATTTTCCACCCTTTTACTTTTCAACGGACTAAACTAGACAAATGTCTGTCCCTGTATTTCGACGGCGCTATAAGAAATAATTACCTAATAAAAGTATTAGTCGCACTCTTTTTTATACTTACATGATTACAACAACGGTTATTCAATTCGGGCGTCATTGTTAAGCTGGATTACACTTTTTTCTGTACTACTGAGCCAGGTAACTCCAGAATAAATTAAAATAAAAACATATTTATTTAAATACACTTAGCACTTTTGACACTACAAGTATTGTCCGAGACAACAATTTAAAAAATTCAAACTTTTCTGTACATGTACAATCTTAATAGTATAATATTATGTTGTGTTTAAATAACAATTTTTTGATCAAATACGATTGGTATGGCATACTAATCTCATCTCTCATAAATCTATCTCTTTTTTCGCAGTGAAATGTGTTTCCACCGCGTGCACGGGCGCAACGCCCGCCTCAGTCGGAACAGATTGACCGCATCCAGGGCCGCGGTGTATTCCGAGTTTAATGACGCTGTGCTGTTCAGCTCCCGACCCCTGAGGGAGTGCGACATGTTCGAAATACGCATCGAGAAGATGGTCGACTGCTGGATCGGGAGTTTGGAAATAGGTACGGTTTTTTGAGTTATACCATGATCATCATCATCAGCCTGTTATCGCCCACTGCTGAGCATAGGCCTCTCTTCTTGTACGCCACTAGTCCCGGTCCGGATTGAATCCAGATGCTCCCTGCGGTTATTCTAATGTTATGGCATGCTGAAGCGAAAATAAGTGCCGTAACAAACTGTGGTATCTGAAGAGTTTAACGATGTTGTGATTTGCAACTCACGACTGTTGCGGATAATGTTATCGGGATATAAGAAATAGGTATACCTACGTTTAAAAAAAACATATAAAATATCTCTAAAGCTCCCCAGAGCTTATAATGTACGGAAACGATCTGGTGATTTTAATGTCTTGACTTGAAGGCTGTTTACAACCAAAATGTATATTTTCTATACGTTTTTTAAATACATAAATTCGCTATGAAATATAACTTTAGTTAATATAATAAATCATAAGTTTTTCCGATATATGTAAGATATCGTATTAAATAATACATAAGAATAACGCTATAACCCTGCCAGATTGGTTGCCAGAAAGATATCGTTTTTAGCTATAAGGCCGCCAATTAAGACGCTGATTTTAATTTCTATGTTTTTTATTATTATTTTTGTGTGGTGTTTTAATAAAGTTAAAGTGTTTATCTATCTATCTCTCATAGCGCCTTTGACGCACAGTTCATACAAGTACATTTTTCCTTATGAGTTACTAGCTGCTGCCTGCGACTTCGTCCGCGTGGAATAGTTATGTTAGGCATCATATTTATTTTTACAAACAACCTCTTCAGGTTTATAAACTATACATGTTACCGATGACTTTAACCGTTTTCGCAGCGCACGCAACGGAAGCCCTCAAAGATGAACAATTTTCCCCGTTTTTTATGATTTTCCATTGTTTCTTCGCTCCTATTAGCTGCAGCGTGATGTTATATACTTAGCCTAAAGCCTTCCTCGATAAATGGTCTATTCAACCTTAGATCAATTATAACTAGATGCAACATTCCATAGTGACACAACGCAAAAAACCGGCTTGAGTTTACTATGCCTACCTACCTATTGAGATATACATTCATGTCATGCATATTACTATAGTATCACAAAGCCATTTAAATATTTTAATAATAATAAACCTTATTGCAGTACGCTAAGATATAGTTTTCAACAATGACCTAACCACCTTATGGCGTTTTCGCTACGGCATTGACGAAAGCTCATAAAATTTTATTGGCGTCTAGTCAAATTATACTTTATCTTACTAACATAACGCTCAAAATTACTTATGACACGTCCGACATTAGGACGTTCTTATTACCTTGACTGTAAAAACTATGATAGAACATGGAATCCAGTGGAGTTGCTTACTTGTACTAAAAATTATTACTTTTTTGAAGAAATTCGTGATTGGTCTTTGACTCCATAATAATGAACTAGCTGACTCGCCCGGGTGGACATTTTTTGTAGTAGCCTTTGTCCCTCCAGAAGTAGAAGTAGGTAACCTTCTTACCCCTTCTTCCGAAATAAATCCGAAAGTTGTGTGCAAGTCTAATATGTTTGTTCTCTTTTCATACCGCAGCGGCAGAATAAATTTAGATAAAATTTAAACAATTTTATAACTTGTCTACGATAATGCTAATATGTAGGTACATGTGGAAGTCGGGAGATGGCAAAGGGATGTAAGGGCAAAAAATAGAATTGTAAATTGTTACTTTTATTATTATAATCTACAACACGAGAATGTACCAATGAAAAGTATCTACATCGTAGGGACAACTAAATCATCTTTATAAATTAACACACGTACATCTTAATCAGAATCAGATAAACTAAATCAAAAATAGTAAATCATACTCCTAATGGTCAGTCTAAGAAAAATAAAAGAATGCGGCGACTCCATTAGACTTGTTCTAAATCAGGCCTAATTTGTTCTTGTCTCGCGTGTTAACTCTATTATGCGTGCGAAAGAGATAACTGCGAAGCAAATACAAAAGGATATAAATTCTAGAAATACTAATTTGGAGATGATAACTGGACTATTTCGAATATTAATCACTGTAAGTATTTGTAAAGAGTATAAAACTTGCCGAAACTACGAAATCCCATGTTGTTTTCTCTTTGTAAGCGTGTTATTTTTGCAACTCTTCACAGCACACTTCGGCATTGTTTCACATGACGGTCGGCGCGTCACTGACGGCAAAACAGTGCTTAGTGTGAATTTAAGCACTGTTTGGTTACTTTTAGCGCGCTTTCGCGTGATCTTGGGTATATTTGATCAAAGTATTCAACACAAAAAAGAATTTTTCAATTTGCACCAGTAGTTCCTGAGATTAGCGCGTTCAAACAAACAAACAAACTCTTCAGCTTTATAATATTATAGTATAGATTTGACATTGATCTAAGTGCTTGTTAGACAAAATCTGTAAGCACAAGTGGCGCCATCAGCCGCTTAGTCTGAAGTGTATGGAAATGAGTGTGGATTTTCGCGCCTGGCAGTTAGTAGACCGTAGGCTAGTTGGTTAAGGCGAGGCATTTTCGCGCGAACTACGATTTTAGGAGGTGAGGTGTGGGGGGCCGCCCGCGCGTCTCACTCCGCGCGCTGTCCTTTTCTCGTAACGTTAGCACTACGCCACAGTATAAATATTTCAGCTGTTATACTATGATCAACTTCTATTAATGTAAAATGTTATTTTTGTCAGTTTTAAATAAGCTTAGTAATAATTTATTACCTTATATCTATAAATATAAAAGAAAATTCGTGTTTGTTGTTTGAAAAAAAAATACATAGGTTATATTAATAAAATTGCCGTGAATTTGTATATTCGCTGCTTAGATGCAAAAAAAAAAATATCACCACATTTATTACGTTTATTATCGTATACATTCTGTTTGGATATTCTGCTTGGATCTGTTTTTAGGGTTCCGTACCCAAAGGGTAAAAAACGGTACACTATTACTAAGACTTCGCTGTCTGTCTGTCTGCCCGTCCGTATGTCACCAGGCTGTATCTTATAAACCGTGATAGTTAGATAGTTTTTTTTTAGAAGATGTATTTCTGTTGCCGCATTTATTTTATTTATTTCGAACACATACAGTCGTAACAACAAATAACAACAAATATAAATTACCATAATTATTACGTTTATGATTGTATAAATTCAGCTTGGTTCTGTTTTGTGTATTATGTGACAAACTAATGATGTTATAATATACTCACTCATCATTGATATTATTTTCAGATAATTTATCATCACATTCTGCAAGTCATTCTTTATCAGCTGTAGAGTTTATAGTCGATAGTAAATAATATAGAAAATAAATAGATCGGCCTATTTTATGATATTATTATTTAGTACATGATCCACTTACCCATCTGTCGTTGAAGTATTGAAATTCACAGGTTGCAATTCTACTAATGGACTGGTAGTATTAGATACTCGTGACTGCTTTTTCGACCTAAATTAATTAATTATAGGGTACTCTTACATAGGTACATACTTTTGGTCATACTGATATAATTTAGTCTGTGGCAAGTAATGACGAAAATTTACGAAATCAACTAAAATTATAGAAAATTCTCATATACCTGAGGAGAAACATAAAGAATAAAAAATTGGGCCACTTTTAGAAATATTGTTGCGTGCTTAGTAATTTAACTTTAAAATAAAGAGTAAACTTCATAATTTTACTATAAAAGGTAGTAATTTACATACCGTTTCTTATAGTTCTCTTTCCCTGTTCTTCTTTTAGACATTAACACTGATTTCTTCCTAACTTAATTTTTTTTATTAGCCATTTTCAATTATTACACTGTGGCAAGAATGTAAGAACGGGCGGAGAAAATTTGGCACAGGTCTAACGTTGGCAAGCGCCCGATTGCGACTGACGGGGTAGCGGGCGGTGCGGCGTCTTGTCAAACTGCTGGGAAATATTCAAGTTTTGGGATTAATAATTAACTCAAAATTATAGGACTTTAGTTGAAACCCAAATTTTAGCAGGTTCTCTGTAGTATTTAAAGAGAAACATTTCTATATAAAAATGATGTGTAAAGTCAGAAATTTTATTAATAAGATATTCGATTTAGACTTTTACATTAAGCTGTCTTTGGATTTTTTTATGATCGAGTAAAGTATACCCTATCGTGTAACAGATTAGCACATTCCTCAGACAATATCCTTAAGTATATTGTATATTTTTTACAAGATCGACATTAAGGAGTAAATACCAAAAAAATTTGATATAGTAAAACGTTTTTCTCCGCTTTTTCACTGGTGACTCGCCTTAAGGCGTTCTGGCCGGTGATCGGAAATACGCAGGTTCGAATCCTGCCAGTCGTGATTATTTTCGCTCATCTTCCAATAAATGCATCCGTATTCTTGCTCAAATTAAAGCTCCAGATATATCAAAACCACAATTCCACAAACAATATTTTATTGAATTTAGTATTTTGACTGTAGCATCAATATACCTAGTCAGGTCATAAATTCTGTCACATGTTTAATATAAAATAATTGAAACAAATTTATTCTTTATGTACAAAAAAAATACAAAAAAATACAAAAATATTTATTGACATAATAAAACAGGTAACAATAAATTTCGTGAAACTTCTGGCCTTGTGCTAGTCGTGAGACTGTGTTACAAGGCCAGTGTCTTCTCCCAATTGTGAGGCTTATATAATATTACGTCTTGTATAAGGTAGGTACTAAATATTACGATGAGAATGTAAATAATTAAAGGTACGTTACAATATAGTTATCTTAATTTGCTAACTACCCTAATTTAGGAAAAAAAATGTTCATAGACAAGATGTTGCTGACAAAAACACGCACACACGCACGCCCGCGGGCCGCGGCTCGGTATGGTTACACTGTCTGTTGAATGAGTTAGAGCGAGACAGGTGTATACTCGTACATGAGTGCTCTCGCTCAGATAGCCGGCGTGCGCATGAATGTGTTAGATTATAAAATACGCAGACATATAACGCTAAATGACGACTAATTATCGACCAGTTACTGATATATATTAGTTTTGCAAAGTTATACCTACTTATATAAAATCTTGAAAGTTGATTTGTTTTACAAAAGTTACATAATTGAAAATTATTTTGAACTACATAATATTATTATTACTTACTATACATTTTTAGAGGTAGTACAATACTTAGGTTGTTTATACTTCAATCAAAATAACACATTATCAAATATCATATTACATAATGTTCTGATGTGATGCTAGTGAGTATTTTGTTTTAGGTTTAATACAACTAAAGCGGATACAAAAAGAAAGTGAAATACTTACTAGTTTATAGTGAGTTATGCAAACAAATGGGAAAAATAGAAATATATTCTTTTATAAATTCTTGTGTTCACATAACATATTTTCAATACTGTTGTAATCAAATTTTCGGAGCCAACACAGTATGGTTTTCTTTAGTTTGTTGGTGGTCAAGTTTTTAACTTTATATACCTTGTTGAGTTTGTTGTACAGATATGGAGCAATATAATCAAAGCGTTTTTGCGCAAATTGGCAGTGCGTTACGGGTAAAGGACATAAATCAGTGCGCAAGTTAGCTGGAGGTAGGTGAGGTAATACAGTTTTATGATATCTTACAAAGATGCGACTTATGAATAATTTTCTTACAGTAGGAACATTGGCTAGCTCGTATAGCTCAGTAGTAGGATATCTATAGGGTAAGTACATCATGAGTTTGAGAACAGCACGTTGTGCTCTTTCTAGTGCCAATAATTGCGTTTTTGCTGCATTTCCCCAGACACAGATACAATAGTTGATGATGCATTCACACAAAGCTTTATACGTTTGTATAAGTAGATTACGGTTTGCCACTGTTCTAAGATTTTTAAAAACATAAATTAGTTTTCTGACCCGACCAGATAATGCAAGAATATGATTATTCCAGTTCAGGTGATCATCTACTATCACGCCGAGGTACTTTATATTGTAAACCCTAGTTAACTTGTCACACGTACAACCGTCATTGCTTATTGTGTCCCTTCGGTTACATGGAAGGGTATGAATAGTTAAACTACGAGTATTATCTGTACCTCGATAGGAAGCAGTATGTAACCATTTATATACCAAAATGAACTTAACAAAACATAGATTCTTATGACAATAAAGTTTATTCAAAATGACCTCCGTGATTTTGAATACAGGCCTTCAATCTGCGCGGCCAGTCGTCTATCGCTGCACGAACGAGGTCCATGTCAATATCGGCGGCTGCCTTAATCAAGGATGTCTTGAGTGACTCCAAATTGGGATGAGGCTTTGAGCACGCCTTTTCCTCCAAGTGTTGCCATATCTTGTAATCTAACGGATTCAAATCTGGACTGGAGGAGGGCTAGTCTTCGAGCCGGATGAAGTCGATTTCACGCGCCGCCAGCCAGTCTTGTGTGCTCTTCGCTCTATGAGCTGGCGCCGAATCTTGTTGGAATACCCAGTGCTTGTTATTGAACATGATATGAGAAACAGGTTCCACAAGGTTCGTCAGGACTGTATTTTGATACACAACTGCATTCGTTTTTACACTTTTCTCACAAAAATGTACCTCTGTTAAGCCCCAATAAGAAACTCCCAACCATACCATGAGCGAAGATGGAAAATGACGGAAATACGTTTGCTCGCTTCTTCACTACTGTGTGCGTACACCTTATCATTTTGTTTGTTGTAGCTCTCTTCTACGGTAAAAATTTTTTCATCCGAAAAAAGAATTTCCCGATATTTTTTTCCCGCGTACCGCTTCAACAAAGCGCGGCATCTCTTCAGTCTCAGGTCCATTAGACGAGCATTCAAACGATGTCCTGTTTTTCTTCGATATGCCCGAAGCCCTAAGTCTTCATTTAACACCCTTTTCACCGTGGTTCTGCTTAACCCCATCTGAAGGGCCAACAGTTTCTGCTTACGTTTGGGATTTCTTTGAATTCGCGCCTTCACAGCTTTTATCACTGCTGGAGTCCTAACAGACCGAGGGCGACCACTTCTTGACCTGTCATCTACACTAGAGTCTTCATTGTATCGTTTGATGGTACGATAAACAAATCTTTAGGCTATATTCAAATTTTTCAGTATGTCAAAAATTTGAATTGGCGCGTAACCGCTACGATGCAATGCAATAACTGCAACACGGTCTTCTTTAAGGCGAGTCACCAGTAAAAAGCGGAAAAAACGTTTTACTATATCAAATTTTTTAGGTATTTACTCCTTAATATCGGTCTTGCAAAAAATATACAATATACTTAAGGATATTGTCTGAGGAATGTGCTAATTTGTTACACGATAGGGTATACTTTACTCGATCATAAAAAATTCCAAAGACAGCTTAATGTAAAAGTCTAAATCGAATATCTTATTAATAAAATTTCTGACTTTACACATCATTTTTATATAGAAATGTTTCTCTTTAAATACTACAGAGAACCTGCTAAAATTTGAATTTCAACTAAAGTCCTATAATTTTGAGTTAATTATTAATCCCAAAACTTGAATATTTCCCAGCAGTTTGACAAGACGCCGCGCCGCCCGCTACCCCGTCAGTCGCAATCGGGCGCTTGCCAACGTTAGACCTGTGCCAAATTTTCTCCGCCCGTTCTTACATTCTTGCCACAGTGTAATAATTGAAAATGGCTAATAAAAAAAATAAAGTTAGGAAGAAATCAGTGTTAATATCTAAAAGAAGGACAGGGAAAGAGAACTATAAGAAACGGTATGTAAATTACTCCCTTTTATAGTAAAATTATGAAGTTTACTCTTTTTTTTTAAAGTAAAATTACTAAGCACGCAACAATATTTCTAAAAGTGGCCCAATTTTTTTATTCTTTATGTTTCTCCTCAGGTATATGAGAATTTTCTATAATTTTAGTTGATTTCGTAAATTTTCGTCATTACTTGCCACAGACTAAATTATATCAGTATGACCAAAAGTATGTACCTATGTACGAGTACCCTATAATTAATTAATTTAGGTCGAAAAAGCAGTCTCGAGTATCTAATACTACCAGTCCATTAGTAGAATTGCAACCTGTGAATTTCAATACTTCAACGACAGATGGGTAAGTGGATCATGTACTAAACAATAATACCATAAAATAGGCCGATCTATCAATTTTTTATATTATTTACTATTGACTATAAACTCTACAGCTGATAAAGAATGACTTGCAGAATGTGATGATAAATTATCTCAAAATAATATCAATAATGAGTGAGTATAATATTATAACATCATTAGTTTGTCACATAATACACAAAACAGAACCAAACTGAATTTATACAATCATAAACGTAATAATTATGGTAATTTATATTTGTTGTTATTTGTTGTTACGACTGTATGTGTTCGAAATAAATAAAATAATTGCGGCAACATAAATACATCTTCTAAAAAAAAAACTGTCTAACTATCACGGTTTATAAGATACAGCCTGGTGACATACGGACGGACAGACAGACAGCGAAGTCTTAGTAATAGTGTCCCGTTTTTTACCCTTTGGGTACGGAACCCTAAAAACAGATCCAAGCAGAATATCCAAACAGAATGTATACGATAATAAACGTAATAAATGTGGTGATATTTTTTTTTGCATGTTATCTAAGCAGCGAATATACAAAGTCACGGCAATTTTATTAATATAACCTATGTTTTTTTTTTCAAACAACAAACACGACTTTGTTTTATATTTATAGATATAAAGTAATAAATTATTACTTAGCTTATTTAAAACTGACAAAAATAACATTTTACATTAATAGAAGTTGATCATAGTATAACAGCTGAAATATTTATACTGTGGCGTAGTGCTAACGTTACGAGAAATGGACAGCGCGCGGAGTGAGACGAGCGGGCGGCCCCCCACACCTCACCTCCTAAAATCGTAGTTCGCGCGAAAATGCCTCGCCTTAAGCGTCCACTCCATATTTAAAAATGAGTAAAATTCTAAAAAGTATACCTTTTTATTTGCATGAACAATTCGAAATTCGAATTCAATAAACTTTTTTGTGGCCAGCATTCTAAAAGAAAAGTTTTTACTGTGTGACAATACTTATGACCTGACTAGGTATATATATGAGGCATGCTACTTTGTAATGAGACACCCAGAATATTTTATAAAAGTAGCTGACATCCCGCGAAAATACCCACTCAGATTCCCCCACAAATTAAAAACTTCTAAAGCTAGATTACAAATGCTAAATATGGGCCCTAAATCAATGGCTATCAAAATTTTTAATAAATTACCAGAAAACTTAAAAAGTATTGTAAACTTAGAACGTTTTGCCCGTGATTTAAAAATATATTTGACTACGAAATGCTATTACTTCGTCGACGAATTTTTAAATGAGAAATTGAATAATCGAGATAAATTTTAAATCGAGATATGAATCGGGCCGTTTCTCACTCAGACTTACATATACATATGTACATATTTGCATACCCTATCAGGGTCATTGTTAAGTGTTTATATCTTTACAATTTGCAAATAAATGATATGACTATGACTATGACTAAAAGTTCTAAATTTTTCCTTGTTATCCCACAGGAGTAACAGCTATCCGTCCCGACGACCTCGAGGCGAGCGGCGGTGTAGGCGCCATCGCCGGGACCGCCACGGACCTTAGCTGGGACACTTACATACTAAGTGGCGCCGCCATGATGAAGGACGGCGAGTGCGTGAGGAGCGGGTACCCGCTGGACCTGGACACGCTCACCGAGGGCAGTCGAGTTGGTAAGCGAATTTTTATTTTATTTTGTTGGACAAACAAACAGCTAAACTACGTAATTAGGAACACAAAAAGGTTCACAAAGACATAAGCTTGTTTATCACTTGTAGAAATAATTGAATGAATTTTCTATATATATATATAAAACTCAAAGGTGACTGACTGACTGACTGATATAGTGATCTATCAACGCACAGCCCAAACCACTGGACGGATTGGGCTAAAATTTGGAATGAAGGTAGATGTTATGACGTAGGCATCCACTAAAAAAGAATTTTTGGAAATGCCATTTTTAAAGTGGAGAAATAGGGGATGCACATTTTACTTCTTAATGCGAGCGAAGCCGCGAGCACCCACTAGTTTGAATATGAAGTTAAGATGCTTATGTGGGTTGATGGCAGACTTGGTTGGCACAACATCGTTCTATGATGAAGGACGAGTAGTAGGCGCTTGTTGGATTTTGTTAAGCCTACCGACTACAGTCAAGTAATCAATTAAGTATGTTTAAGTGTGCAGAAGTAATACGTACACACTTTTGCTTATATATTTTTTTTTATTATTATTATACATAGTAACACATCTACATAATTGAATTTCTTACGGTACTCCTATTCCTAATACTTTCCTAAACTAGGTTATCCGGGTACCTACACAAAAAAGATTTACTATATTTTTTTTGCTCTAATAACCACATTTTATTCCATTTGCCAGGTATAATGTGGCACGCGGACCGCAGCCTGCACTACTACCTGGACGGGATGGACATGGGCAAGGCGTGGTACGTGCCCCACCTGAACATCTACGCGGTGGTGGACCTGTACGGACAGTGCGCGCAGGTGAGCGAGCAGGCGGAGTGTGCTGGCAGCCTCCCTCGGGAACCAGCTCACTCAATACAGTACAGGTGTTGTATCACCTGAACATCTACGCAGTGGTGGACCTGTACGGACAGTGCGCGCAGGTGAGCGAGCAGGCGGAGTGTGCTGGCAGCCTCGCTCGGGAGCCAGCTCAATACAGTACAGGTGTTGTATCACCTGAACATCTACGCGGTGGTGGACCTGTACGGACAGTGCGCGCAGGTGAGCGAGCAGGCGGAGTGTGCTGGCAGCCTCGCTCGGGAGCCAGCTCAATACAGTACAGATGTTGTATCACCTAAACATCTACGCGGTGGTGGACCTGTACGGACAGTGCGCGCAGGTGAGCGAGCAGGCGGAGTGTGCCGGCAGCCTCGCTCGGGAGCCAGCTCAATACAGTACAGATGTTGTATCACCTAAACATCTACGCGGTGGTGGACCTGTACGGACAGTGCGCGCAGGTGAGCGAGCAGGCGGAGTGTGCTGGCAGCCTCGCTCGGGAGCCACTTTAATGATAGTACAGTACAGATAGAAATACAAATTCTCCAGGTCTGAGTTTTAGATGTATTTTTAATGCAGTGCAGATCGCTTCAGTCGTTGATAAGAAAGATTCATAAGTATTACCATCTATAAGTAAATTAAAACTCCACTAGCTAAATGTTACCGAAATTGTTAGTTACATTATATCCCGTCCAACATAAGTATACAGTGTAAAGGTACTTGCACTATTCTAATGCTTTTCCTTATTTTTTGTAGGTATTGCCCTTCAAACAAGTATTTTTCATGCATGTAAAGCTTGTACATAAGCATCATAAGCGAGTGTGGCTCAGCGGTACTAGTGTCTGCTCTTCATCCAGACGCACCCTGGTTCGATTCCGGCCCTACACCAATGACTTGTATTTTCAAGTTATGTGTGGATTTGCATTCGCTTAACGGTGAAGGAAAACATCGTGAGGAAACCAACATGTTTGAGGACCACAAAATTCGAGGACATGTGTCTTCCGTGGAAGGACCTGGGCGCCCACCACGATGTATCTGCCCAAGAGAACTTCCCTAGCGAATTAATTCTGCGGGGAGTCACGACCCTCAGTCATGAGGAAATACGACTCGCAGAGAGAGAGAGAGAGCTTCTACAAAAAAAATAGAGCTTTTAGTTACTTTGCAAAATATTTTCTAAAACTAAAAATAGCCGCCCTTGTTGCGAACTCTATTATGAGGGTGATTTGTGCTAAAATTGACTGTTCTACACGCCTGTAAAAAAACGCTTGTGCAAGTACAAACACAGTGTATAAACGTGCTGCAAGATCTGCTAGCTTCGTCATTTTGCGGGCTTAGGCATCACATAGCAGACAATGTGCAGTGTGAATTCTTATGAATATAATTCATAAGAATTCACACTGCACATTACATGCCGCTACGCGAAAGCAATGATTAAATTTTACTATCATTATAAGGCCCGTATACCTACCTACCGACTGTCTGGCATGAAAGGAGAGAGGATTATATCCAGCAGTGGACAAAATAGGTTGTGTTTAATTAACGATAAAGATTACAATTATTATTTATTTGACTGGCGGCCTAAAAGCCATCTAATCTCATAAAACTAGGCTTCTCAAAATCTTGCGATAAAAAAACTAGAGAAATCTATACATATTATATTATATAATATATAAAGCTGAAGAGGGTCAAAAATCAGAATGCATTGGAAAAAAAGTGTTTGGGTATACTTATCAATAATAAAACGCGTTCCAGTGGCTTTTTTTTTGTAATTTTTGTCTGTTTCTGTTTGTCTGTTTATTTAAATGCTCATAACGCATTAATGAGGTCTTCGGAGTGTTTTTCTTTGGAGTTAATTTTTGTCCTGAAATAATTTAAGTAATTAATATTTTGACCACTAACTAAAATTTTGTCCCTCAGGTATCGATAGTGCAGACCGGTGACAGAAATTACAACTACAACGGCTGCAGCGGGGAACAGTACTTGTTGAATCGACGAAGAGGTTACGTCACGCCGCCACTGCCCTACTGGTGAGATCATAATATATGCTTATTTATGACTGATTTTATAAAACAAGAATTATTAAAAGCAAGTAAGTTCGTATGAGAGTGGCCAACTCTAGTGTCAGAGTATTCAAACGAGCCAACGATGTTGTCCAGTCTCAACATCAAGCAGTAAACGTAGGCGGAACAAATCAACTTAATTTCTAGGTTAAGGGAGGGTAGAGTATCTATAGAATTTTAATACCAAACTAGTAGGTACTGCGCACCATACAAAATCTGTCACATCGTTATAATAAAAATCTGTTTGCCATAGTATTCCAATCGACGCGGTAACTGGTGCGCTTCACTCTGCGCACACATTACAAAACGCAATAAATAAATAAGTACGGTACGGAGTATATAATGGGTATACTGCATCAACCCCCTCTAAAAAAATAACAGTTAAAATACAATACGGACAAAAACACAAAATAATAGTACGTCCGCTTTTTGTTTCAACGTCGCGTCGTCGGTGAATCTCGAGAATTTTTCATCGACAGAAACCGTCAAACGCCTATTCGGAAGCTGCTACTAATATACCTACTTTATCTCTCCTTGACAACACACAATAAAGTCCATCGCACGGAGCTTGTAAGGGTCTGCGCACTGCATTATGGCGAATAAATTAAATACGTATTCCGCAGTTTTGAGATCCGGATGGATAAACTACGTGAATCTTGCTGTTTGTACGGTGTCGCTCGCATCTTACGAAATTATATAGGTATATGTATATAGAATAATAATATTCTCCCTAATACGCTGAACAAGGACACAAAAAATTCTCCCGATAACCTGAGCGTTTGGCTGCAAGTTAGCTCGACTAAGATTATTATCGCTAGGTAAGGTAGTACCCAAGCCCAACAATACGGTTAGTAATTCATCCACCCACGACGTAGAATCAAATCGTGCTTTCAGTGCCGCCTTGGGAGACCGGAGCCATAGTTCAATCGCGCCATTGCTTTGCAGATAATAAGGCGAACTTCTGATTCTATATACTCCGATACATTTCAGCAACTCCGCAAAAAGACTGCTCTCAAATTGACGGCCTTGGTCCGTAGTCAAATACTGACAAACGACGAACCTAGAAACCATCCGTCGTGTACGAGCTTTGCCACAGTCTCTGCTGTAATGTCTTTCATTGGAAACGCTGCTGGTTAGTGAGTGCCGCAATCTATGATAGTCAGCAAATACTTGTAACCCTCGGGACTAGTTGCAAGTGGCCACACGATATCTTCATGTATATGCTGGAAATGATCACAAAGCTGAAATTGGCCTAAATAAGATACAGTATGACGCAATACTTTTGCTTTCTGACACTTAATATTAGTTTTTGACCATGTATACACATCCTTATTTATGCCTGGCTAGAAAAAAAAGGCTAACACACTAATTTACGTGTGTTATTAATTCCGGGATGACTTATGAATATAATTAAAAACCTCTTTCTTATATGCATTAGGTAAGTATGGTCGAATGACATCTGTAGACGTTTCACAATAGATTGCAACATTGTAGTACCACATAAGTACTTTTTTAATGATCTCATTGCTCGATAGCTCCGGTTACCAACGCGTTAAATAAAGCAACGTTGTGCTGGGCCAAGCGCAATCTCTATTAAATCCAAGCTGCTCAAACTTGTTATTGGTTCAATTCGGCTTAGTGTGTCGGTCACATTGTTATCGTAACCGGCAAGGTATCGTATATCAGTAGTAAATTTCCTATAAGTTGCTTAGCTCGCCAGCGTTTCTCTATAACTTGTTGAGGACGTGTAGGTACTTATGCATAAGTGGACTATGATCGGTATAAACATTCAGAGCAGAACCTTCACAATGTTGTCTAAATTTAATTTTAGTCAGATGAAATGCCTATAATTCTCGATCATAGGTGTACTTCATCTGCGTCTCTGTCAATTTGCGTTTCAATATATCCGAGAGGTTTTCAATGGCCATCAACAAAATGCTGTAAAACAGCTCCAACCCACGTGTTAGAAGCGTCGGTCGTCAATGCTAACGGAGTATTTGTCTACCGGGTATAACAAAATAGCAGCATTCTGAAGACTACTTCTTTTTTCTTTTCATTTCTGGAAAGCTTGAATAGCTGTCTTTGTCCAAGCAATAACCGATTTATCGTTTTTTTTCGCCCCCCAGATACCTATACCGTACTTGTACATATAATATCATTGCCTATACCTATTTCAACAATTCAGTCAGATAGACGATCACTTGTGTCATATGCGGGCAATAAAAATTGACCATACCGCGCGAATGATACGATCATCAAATCGTTGTAGCATTGTAACGTCACGCGGCTTCTGATTGGTTCATCATGACGTTACGCGGCCTCTGATTCGTTCACGCGCGTGCGACATCTCGATATCGTAAAGCACGCGAAGAAACGCGTGAATGAAAGTGGTGATCTTTGACCAATTTGGATAAACAAACACAAGTTTGACAAGTACGCGCAGCAGAAGCTAATTGTATTTTAATATTTTAATGTATTCCTGTTCTTTATTCTACTTGTTGTTCCGCAGGAGTTTCTCGGAGTACTCCGGCGAGAACATAATGTTCCGCAAGGAGTACAACGTGGCTCACCGCATGAACACCGACCCTATGGGCGCCTTCGTGTTCAGCTCGCACCACCTACTGGTTGACGAGATATATGAGGTGAGTTCTATACTCTCTCTTGAGTTGTACTTCCTCGTGTCTGACGTCATCAATCAACAGGGCGCTACTAGCATGCGTATATTTGTGATTTGTTGTCAACATCGACTTCTATCTCAGAGTGCAAATTTGACATGCCTGTCTAGAGTAGTTACATCTATTCTGTCTATAGGGTTAAAAACCTAAAAACGCCTGAAAAGATATTCGAAAAAAATACGTTCATAAAAAAATAAATATCGTTTATTTATTTATTTTATAATGGCACACAAAACAGAATGTGTTCTTAAATGAACTAAATATAAATTTAAAACTGGTTTTGATCCAGAACAAATTCCAAAATATGTGTACACAGCTTGATCTAAATGTATAACAGAAAGTAAGTTCAAAGTTTATAACAGAACGTATCAACACCTTATTTGTGCGCGCATCGTGCGAAAAGGACTAAACGGTTCATTCTGACATGACTTGATACTAGAAGTATGCTGTCTTGGGAGCGACTGGCTACTTTTATTCCAAAGTAGCGGGAGTGACGACGCGGGCATCCACTGGTGTCTCATAAAATCGTGCAAGAAAGCTTCTACCATCATATGTCGCAAATCAAAAACTTACAAATACCCCCTTAAATAAGCGCCGAGCTAATGCACCTTAAGCCTGTATGTCGCTTAACGTAAACAAGCTTTCTAGGTTACTTTGATAGCTTAAAGCTGTCCGTATCAGAGCTTGAGTCTTGTTAATGGTTCATAGTATCCTTGATTTATTCAATTTCCACGTACAGAAATTGCAATGAAAGATTATTTTCATAAGTTCGTATGAGAGTAGCGTAATAGAGTCAGTTTTTAAACCGCCCCAGGGGCCTCTTACATGGCCTAACTATTGCTGTACTATGACAAACAGTTGGGACCTCCAATTTAACGTGCCATCTGACTCACGGAAGCGTCTGAATGGAATGCCATTTTTGGCTTGGTACCCATCCAAGGACTAACCGCGTCGACAGTTGCATAGCATTGATAAATAATAATCGTAAGCGATGAATGCCTCCGCTAGCTGAGTTGCGGGAGCACACACTGTATAATAAAAAGACTGAAAAAGTAAGTAAAATTCAGTTATGAGAATCGAAACAAAAATCTCGCGTCAAGATAACTATCTGTATGGGTTTTGTTGAATTTTAGTGGTCGTTTAAAAAAATAAGTATTTTTTGTAAAAATTGAAAACTACAAAACCTCTAACAATTTACTCCTTTTCTTTTAGTTTTTGAGTCTTACTTTTTCTTATCGAATGAGAGTGGCCAACTGACATGGATTAACGACTGTCGTGTTAGACAAACAGCCACTAAGTCTTTCTAAACACCAGTTTTATGGAAATTGTTAACATCCTGTGAGTTCTTTGAAATTGTGCTAGAACAGAAATCTCTCAGACGAGTTATGATCCCATTTAATTTTTTCTGTAAATTATTTTACACCGCGATAAGCAAAAATATTTCTGTACTTCTGGAAACTGATATAGAGTAATAATGAGAATATCACTTCACTACATTGTATTAAAGTGCAATGTGTAATTTCATACGAACTTTACCAACAAGGCATTAGTATTTTTGTAATGTCTTTTAAATATTTCTTCATATTACATCACCTGTGAAGCCTTGTCTGAGGCCAAGGGCGCTTTGTTTAACAGATCTCAAAACAAGTGCTTATCACTCACGATAAAATATGTATGTCTCAATATCTCATAAGTCACACGCTGCTGCCAGCGTAAATCTGGGATAAAAAACATACATTGTTTCAATCCAAAATCGAATCTACCTCCTCACCATCCGCTATTTAAACAAAAAAATACAAACATAAGCACTATCTTTCACCTTTATATTATTACTACTGGACCCGTGGTTTCGCTCGCATTATTTCAGGATAAAAATAGTATATGACACTCCTAAGATCATACTACCTACATACCAAAAATTATAATAATACGTTTAGCCGTTTTGCGTCATGGGCGTAATATACAGACAAACCTACACAGATAAACTAAAAACAGCTGATACGTTATCTATTTAAAGTAATAAATTCGTAATAAATCGTTTATTTACACTTAATAACTAGTAACAAATGTTAATGCTAAGTACTTGTAAATGTAGGTACTTAAAGTAGGATACAAGTATACTTAAAGTAAATATTATATATTTTTCTTATAATATGTCCTTACATATGAAATTGGCGTTTTACGTACTAGCCACTTTAATCGCGAATTTCTCCTCTTTTGTAAGGAATTCCAAATTCAAATTTGTATAGCTATTTATTCATGTATTTGTGCTTCAATGAACGTCATTCATTTGTTTTTTTTCTGCTTTTACTGTTTGCGTCACTCTTTGGAAAACTTAAAATATCGTATTATTTACGAGTACGAGTTCCGCCGTGGCACTAGTGCTGCGGAAACGACTCGAAGGGTGAATGATTTGTATGGCGGTCGTGTTGCAAAAGAAACCACAGTTCGTTTTTGGGTCCAACGTTTTCGTTCTGGAAATTTCGACCTGCAGAACAAGCCCCGTGGACGGCCTGAGATCAAAGTTGATAATGAAGAATTGAAGGCTATTTTGTAAGCGGATTCATCGCAAGCCACGACCGAGTTAGCTGCAGGCTGCGATGTTAGTGATAAAACTGTTTTAATTCACTTGAAGCAAATTGGGAAGATTAAAAAGCTTGAAAGGTGGGTACCTCACGAATTTACTGAAGCCGGCAAACACGCGTCGACTGCTGCGTTACTTTACTGAACCGGCACAATAATGAAGGTATTTTAAACCGAATCGTTACCTGTGATGAAAAATGGATTCTTTACGATATCCGGAAGCGCTCAGCGCAATGGTTGGGTCCTGGTGAGCCAGCCAAATCCTGCCCCAAGCGAAAATTAACCCCAAAAAAGTTACTTGTAAGTGTTTGGTGGACTAGTGCCGGTATTGTTCATTACAGTTTTCTCAAATCTGGCCGGACTATTACGGCTGATGTCTATTGTCAGCAAATGCAAACCATGATGGAAAAGCTAGCGGCTAAACAACCTAGGCTGGTCAATCGCTCCACGCCACTGCTGCTTCACGACAACGCTAGACCACACACTGCACAACAGACGGCTACCAAATTAGAAGAGCTTCAATTGGAATGTCTAAGACATCCTCCGTACTCCCCGGGCCTTGCTCCAACAGATTATCATTTTTTTTCGAAATTTGGATAACCACTTGCAAGGGAAAAAATTCAACTCCGATGGGGCAGTCCAAATCGCCTTCAAAGATTTTATTGATTCCCGTCCTACTGGTTTTTTTTTGTAAAGAGATCAATGAACTACCTATGAGATAGCAAAAGTGCATAGAAACATTGGTTCATACTTTTATTAATTAAATATATTATATTAAAAAAAAAAAACGACTTTTGGTTCCTCCCATACAAAACGCCAATTTCATATGTAAGGACCTAATACCTTCTATGTTTAAATTTTCGACTCTCTTCAGCTTTATTATACATATGTATAGATATGACATTGGGATAGGATGTACAAAAGTATACAATTTAGTAAGAGAGTGGTAACATCTTTACTTTAATCATTCGTTAGAAAAATATGTATGTTACTATAGTTTCGGAGAAATCCGTAGTTATTTTTATGGATTATGTGTCGGACAATAAAGAAATTTATTTTTTTATTTTTATTTATTATCTGTTGCGCCGTGACGAACCTCCGCCGACATCTACAATTTATACGAAATATGCCCAGCCATGAACTCCTTGCTAAAGCTGTTTTTCATTTTTACCGGACTTTAAAAAGATGGAGGTTCTTATTCGAATAAATGTTTTATACATAAATGTTGCTATTTCTGCGTCAATTGTAAATTGATTTATTCATTTCTCGTTGAATATCATGTTTTACAGTTAAAAATTGATAAACATCAGTTTAGTCGTACAGTAAACAAACTCTGTAACGCCTACTTAAAAATGTTAGCAACCTGACAGAATAGGCGAGCAACAAACGTTTACCATTGCGTAACGGTCATTTCAGATTACTTGAATTATTACTATTTTTAACGAAATGTACTGGCCGATTTTTATTTACAATTTTTTGCTTGCATGCCCTTTAAAGTTGATAATTCGTTAATCACACACGACAACGTAGTTAGCTACGAGTTTTCGTATGCGCTTTAGTATCTTAAAGCACAAATCAAAATTCGCAAAACTATAGCCGCTATGGAAATGCGACGATAAACGAACTAGAGTAACTAGTATTAAAAATACGCCAACGACTATTCTACAACCTGAAATGCTCGCTTATAAATAATATATAATAACTATTTAAAAGAGATGTGTTTATTGTATTCATTCCAAAAATTACAAGTAAAATATATTTTATGTCATGACAATCAGAAGGTAAAATACCTATGTGGTTAATTTAAAATGTTATCACCTCGTCAACTTCTAAATAGAAAGGAATCACCGAGTTCCGCAAGTCTTTAGATGGGTGGTCATGGTTGTTTTTTACGTGATATACGCTCACGCTTATCTACAACTTGTCATGGTCAATGCAAAAAGTAACAATACACTTAGGTGTAAGTAAGTCATACCTTCATAGTAAGGACAGCGAGACTATGGAACTCTCTACCTGGAGCCCTGTTCCCAGAAAATTATAACCCAGGGGTCTTCAAATCTAGAGTAAATAGGTTTCTTCTAGGCAAGCGTGCTACATCTTAGACTATAGTGGTGCTTAACATCAGGCAGGCTATAGTCAAACGTAAGCCTATTTAATGTAAAAAAAAAAAAAAAAAAAAAAAGGTGCTCCTATTCGTTAAACTGCTTATTAAATTGTGGGTCCTGGCTAATCGTATCTACTGACAGTCAGTAAATTATTTCCAAGGCTCTTGAGTTGTTTGAAGACTACTACTATAATATTCTACTCTATTTTCTATTATGTAAGTCAGAAATTGCCTCTCTGATAGGAACTTATTTATGACAATATTAAATGTTAATCTTCTTCTTATCATGTTCCGGGGTCTCTCTGTAAATAGCGGTATACAACCAAATCAGGTAGATTTGAAGTTCAAAAAGTTGCAACAACTTCTTCTTATAATTGTAGTACCATTATTAAGTTAGTTACGATGGATCAACGTTTGTTTTTTAATAAACAGCCGGGACTTCCAATTTGACGTGTCAACCTACTCGCAAAATCGCTTTGAAGTCCACTTTTGGCCACCCATTCAAGAACTGACCGCGTTGACAGTTGCTTAATATTTTTAGCAAAATAATAGATTAGCTGAGCTACGGGCTGCCAATAAAAATGTGTATGTAACGTTATGGAACCCCGCAAGGGTTTTCTAGAAGCTCGTCCTAGGTTATCAATTTGGGCTAATTAACACTAAGCGATCGTTTTACGCGGGAATCGATATTCGCAACAAGTAAACAGCGCATGTGAGGGATGCATTGTCTTGCGTTTCGTTTCTCCTATTCTCAACATTTTTTCACGAAATTTTTAAACACATAATTTTTAAGCAAAATAAATGTAAATAAAATAACATTAATATTCAGGGTCGTTTCCACAGTCGTTATTTTTTAAATTATTTAATACTAATTTTAAATTCGTTTTAAGTTATAGTCTTGGCTTTAACTATCGAAAGCATTTTTTTGTTTTATGTTCTTTATTGGAGTTAATATCCAGGAATCTTTTATTTTTTTTAACAAGTAATAAAAAATATAAGTTAAGTTTTTAAGTTATAGTCTAGGTTTCAACTGTCAGGAACGCAAATATTGACGTCATAGACTCCTCGCAGGTTGGTTAGGGAACAAGACGGGTTACAGGAATCCAGAGTAGCGCTCACTCTGCGATCGGTCGTCCCGCAGAGCAGTCGCGTAGTGGTAACCTGGTAACCAGCTCGGGTAAGTGACTTGGCAAGCTGTTGCATCTCTTATGTTTAGCTTAATTAAAAAATATTTTTCAAATTAATTTCTGTTCATTTTATTTGACTTTTGAATTATATTGCTTAATATTTTATTATTTAAATCGTGTATGTTTTTATTTTCACAAGACTTTTTTGTATCTTTTTTTGTTATTTTACTAAACAAGCAGGACTTAGGATTTTTTTTATATGATAAATTTATGCCGATATTGACGTTTCAGTGTTGAAAATCAGCAAAGCCTTACTTTTTGAAATAGACCTTGACAGATGGATAGACCTAGATAGTTTTTCATTACTTTTTTCTAACATTTTCTTTGTTTTCTGGTAATCAAATAATTTCAATAGACATTTTTAAATTTCTACAAGACTCAGTATCATTCTTACAGAACAAATTAATACCGAAATTGACGTTCTACAGTTGAATATTGACAGATTATATAAATTAACTTAACTTTTTGATTATTACCTTTAGAATCTTATTGGAATTAATATTTTTATATATCTACAGGACTTACTAAAAATTATACAATTCAAACTTATGCCAATATCGACGTTGCAATGTTGAAAATTGAAAATTTTCAAGGGTGAACTTAACTTTTTCTAATAGAATTTGACTTTTTTATTAGTTTTCTTCACAGTTTATATTTTTGGAAATACTAAATATTATTTTTTTTAAGTTTTACATGACATAGGTACGGAACAAATTTATTCTGAAATTGACGCTTTATTGTTGAATATTGACAATTCAACTTAACTTTTTTCATTATTTTACTATAACTGTTCTACAGGACTTCGTAATATTTTTCTGGGCAAAATTATCATCGTAAATTGTGTTTAACTTAACTAATTGAAATTTTACTTGAACTTATCAATATTTGACTTCACATTATTATAAATTTAGCTGGACATTCCAATATTTTAAAAGATTTTTGATATATTGTATACGACTTCGTAATAATTTTACCTGACAGATCAATATAGAACTAATAAATTATGGGTTAACTGACGTTTTAATGTACAAAGCTCATATATTTTATTATTTATTGAAACTTGAGTTATTATTTTAAATTTTATTGGATTTTGTAATAACTTAAAAACTTGACTTTTAATAGTTTAATATGACATAATGAGTTCATTTTTTATGTATTATATCTGTTATAGTTAATACAGGTTAGTGTTATGGGGCTAGTTGGTGTTATGTGATAGGCCCAGAAAAAATTCAGATATTTTTTTATTTAGTTTCTCTTTATAATAATTTGTGCTTATGATTTTATAATATGTCTCTGTTTTATTTTATTTTATTGATGCAACAAGTCTCTATTATTTATTTGATGAACAAATAAACTATAGAGACTTGTTGCATTTATTGCAGCTACTTTGAATTTATTTTTTGCTGATTTATTTCTGAAGCGTCTCGATCTTGATTTCTCTTTCAGCTTAGTGTCATCATATAACTCATTCGTATACAATATTTGAAAGATTCGTCTTGCTTTAAACCTTAAATTATAAAAAACTGCTGTATTTAAAAAAAGAACGTAAAATATTTCTTGAAATACAAATACACTAAAAAATCCTAAATAAAACATATGATATATACTTTAATTTTTTTTATAGAAACTTTATTTACAATAATAAAATATAAAAACAAGGGAAGAAAAACTAAACATACTACTTCTAACTACTACAAATAGGGGCACTTACTTTAATAATATGTAATATAATAAGTATTTACAAGCAAACATTAAAAATCGCGTGAAAAATATGTTTTCAAACAAATTGGTTTATAAATTCGTTGTTAATATTATAAAATATAACTTACAAAACATATTAAATGTCTCTGTAGCTTATACAGTACGTAATATTAGATTCTGTCCGCTGCCGACGGCACTCTTGGTTTAAAGTTTTGCAACTTGCAAACAAAACGTTTAAACTGTGAAATAATAAATAAATGTGTTTATAATTTTATCTATAAAAATACTTAATTACAAAAATTCTTATAGCTGTGTGCGGGCGTTATTTATAACACGTATAATATTTCTACTCTCATGTGATAATAATAATTTCGTAGAATATGTAAAATATTATTTGTTTATAACTGTTATAAAATATATGGTCTGCCCGTGAGCAAAGACAGAAATATTCATTTAATAATTTGGAATCCAACACCTTTTATTGAGTTATAGCGTAAATTAAACAAAAGGGCTTCAAAAATAATAAATTTTGTTTGAACTTTCAAAATATACACATATGAATTCGGAAAACAGCGGAGCAAAGGCTTTTGTTGATATCGGTGCTTTAATGGTAAACCAGAGCGGTAAAATAATAATAAGACTCGCTAACTAAAATATATTTATACCAAGCTTTTCTAAGATCTCTTGTGTTGAAGTTCAACCAACTACAAATTTTATTTTTATGCTCCTACCACCGCAAAAACACTAGAAGTTTATTATAAAAACTAGTGGACGCCCGCGGCTTCGCTCGCATTTTTGGGTTAAAAAGGTATAAAATGAACATATTTTTTTTTATTTACGAACCGATTGAAATGAAATAAACACTGACCGTCTTATTATAAAAAGAGGTCTAACTGTTATTACCGGGTTAAGTCAATACTAAGTCTGGTACCAAATAATTTCTTATTACAAAACGACGACTAACGCGATAGTTCGGACTTCCGATGATCCAAACTTAGTTTGCCGCGACACCTAGTTTAACTATGGTTTAACTCTGTTCTAAACTGGATTTGAAGTATGGAACAATTCTGACGTTTAGTTAGAGGTGATATTGATTTATTTTCAATATTTTGTTATTGTGTTCTAATAATCGTTTAAAAACTGTTTGGTTTTGGACAGTTTTGTACAGTTTTGGATTGTTATAAAAAGAATTTGTGTGATTGTTGTATACCTAATATCTTGAGCAACATATATTACTGTAATCAGTGAAGTTTAAACTGTTTAATGTACTAAAATAAATTAAAATACACATTTCTAATATTTATGGATTAAAACAAATTTATAGTAAAATGTACATATGATATTTTCACCTAATATTTTAAACTAAACTGGATCAATTTGTTTTCTTAATCTAAATTATGTAATAAATTATGCAAATGTTAAATCAAACCTCAAGTATAAAAACATTTCTTTTAATTTTTAAAACTTGTGTCAATGTAAAAAGTTAATATAAGAATAATATGTCTGTTTATTTTTACTGCATTAAACCCACACCAGAAATAAATAAATTTAGTAAACTAAACTTACAGTATTACCTAAGTATGTACCTATATTTTGCGGTAGATGTTAAATTTAATTCCTTTCCAAGGCAATGTACTTAAAATGAAATAAATTAATAAAGCCACCAGTACCTGAGTTTACGAGGGTAGTACCCGAGGAGTTTGCGTCTCTCGTTTTTTATTTTTTAATCCATTGATATGTTGCTAAATAATGCAACTTTTAGAAACCAACAAAAAAAAAACAATTTCAATGACAACGTCAAAGACGCTAAAATATTTTCATTGACGGTTATTTTAACTTGAAAACTGGCACATGACGTAGTTATAGCCAACAATAAAAAAAAAAATCGTGTTTTTGCTACCACAGATGATATAATATTTAAACCTAGGATCGTTCTTTGTAGCAACAAGTCTTGACTTAGTTCTGTTTTTGTAATAAGAATTCGTGTTACGGTAACAACCCTGAACTTCGTATTACCTGACATAAGCCTAGAACAAACCATTTTTTTGTAATAAGACGGTGAGTGTTAAGTTAAAAATGCACCAATATGTTAGTAAAAACCGTAGACAAATCGGTTAAGCCATTTCCGATTCTATTTTTTTTTAAACATGATTTTTGTGTTCTATTGCATCAATGAAGACCCTCTCAACTTATTTTTTTTCGATTATATTCTATGTACAGGCACCGACCTGTTACAGCTTTATTATATGTATAAATATACGGACTAGTGACCCAAAACGATCATTAACTGGTTAAAAAATCAAAATTAATTTGTATCGCGATATGAAAATGTAATCGCAAGCAAAGCGGGCGCGAAAATTTCGACATGAATTTCGATTGCGTGTCTCATGTCACGTGTAAAAGTAGTTTGTACTCAAGAAGCTGTGAGATATGCACAGAACTAAAATTTTGAAATTAATTTGAAAACACACAATGCTATAACGGTTTTCATGCGCTGAATTTTTCACAAAAACTACTAAAGGGATAAAAGATGCTCATTTTGCTTGAGCTTTATCTATTGCAAAGATGTATAACGGTGTATTTGCATTGAAAAAAAGAAGCTTTATATTCATATATCTAATGTCTATCTTTGATTAATGGTTCTACATTAGCAGCTCTACATTGATATGTTTTCATTAAAAACTCCATATTGAAAACGCTACGTATACAGCTCTACATTGGCAATTCTATACTGCTGGCTCTACATTGACTGTTCTTCATTGATAGATCTACAATAGCAGCTCTAATATTGATAGCTCTACTCTGTAATACCTTTACATTGATAGCTCTACTGTAATCTAAGAACTCTGCATTCATAGTAGACAAAGTTGTAGGTTTTTTATTTAATACTAGCTGTGCTCGCGACTTCGTCCGCGTGAAATAGTTATTTTGGGCATCATATTTATTTTTGCAAACAACCTCTTTAGCTTTATAAATTATAGCTGTTACCCACGACTTGAACCGTTATCGCAGCGCACGCAACGGAAACCATCATTTTCCCCGTTCTTTACACATTTTCCATTGTTTCTTCGCTCCTATTAGTTGCAGTGTGATGTTATATAGCCTAAAGCCTTCCTCGATAAATGGTCTATTCAACACAAAAATAATTTTTCAATTCGGACCAGTAGTTCCTGAGATTAGCGCGTTCAAACAAACAAATATACAAACAAACAAACTCTTCAGCTTTATAATATTATAGTATAGATACAAATAATGGAATTCAGTAAAAGCGAGCATCGCTGAAAGCACAGAGCTAGTTGAAAATAAAATCTCGCATAAAGGATAAGGTTGCAACTTTTTAACATATTTTATTCGGTGCTAGGCGCAAAGCGTTTTCTCTCGGCTGATCCAGCTTTGCACGTTATTTTTATACAAATCGTTATATGTTTAATTTTTTTTAATTGATTGTGTTTGACTACAATATCAGTCATATCTCGAAAATTCATTAGGCACGTACGTATGTCTCATATATTTTTTTGTCACTAAAGGTTGTGTCTATTGGGTATAAAAGCGGTGGTAAAAACAAACAATATGTGTAAGCTCTACAAGAGCTTCTAGCTAACGCTGGCTATTATATTATTTTATTTGGTTTTTATTTTGAAACTGATATCACTTTACCATCAGTCGGGTTTTTTTGCCCTTGTTTTTGGGTTATTTGGTTTAAAATATATATATTTGCTTTCATAATATGTGAAGTGCCGTCAGTGATTTTGTAGACAGCTTAGTAAATTAACTATCCCAATTAAGTTCCTATTATTAAGTCAGGATATCTCTCACAAGGATAGGGAATTGTTAATAACATAAGAAGTGTTGCATATTGCCTATTAATTTTTTTCATAAAATATCAAACAAACCGTTATCGTACTAAGTAACTATAAGAAAGTAAGTATTTATTTTAACACACAGGACACAACAATATAAACATACAAAAGTTGTAAAACAGGCAGAATACAAAGGTGATATACACAAGTTAAATTCATTGGTGTATCCCGTGCGTCAAAAAAAGTCATACCTACCTCAGCATTAATGCTGCAGATTACTCTACAGCGCTGATTATCAGGTATGACCCTGAATTTTTTTTGTTCATTTATTTATTCAAATTTTCGAAAACTATATTACCTAGCTCAATTTTCTGATATGAACAATAAAAACTCATATTGACTTCACTGAAATGTCAAGTGTAAATCGGAAAACATATAATTACAGTTATGATTTCCCAAAAAAACAAAATATTTCATTCACAAAATATTTTTTTAATATTAAGAGTATAAGCGGCGTTCGGGATATAATCTCTCTTGAGTCGTATTTCCACATGACTGAGGGTCGTGACTCCCCCGCAAAATTAATTCGTTAGGGGAGTTTACTTGGGCAAACACATCGTGGTGGGCGCCCAGGTCCTTCCACGGTAGACACATGTCCTCTGATATTGTGGTCCTCAAACATGTCGGTTTCCTCACGACGTTTTCCTTCACCGTTAAGTGAGTGCAATTCCACACATAACTTGCAAATACAAGTCATTAGTGTAGGGCCGGATTCGAACCAGTTTGCGTCTGGAAGAAAAGCAAACACTGGAACCACTGAGTCACACTCGCTTAATCGGGATATAATATATTAATTAAATAAATAGCACCGTTCTGTTTCAACTTTTCTACACCGTCTCCAGACACAAATCCTACCGACTTTCAGATATAGGTACATATGTATATTGTATATACATCTTTACTCGTTACCAAAACATACGATTAAAAAATCAATATAATTAACTAGTCAGTTACTTGTTGTGGTTTTTCTTAGAGTATCTGAGTTATTTAACCATACATAATTTTTATAGTTCAAGTACTCAAAACAAAAATTTGTTAAAAAAAGTCGTTTATTAAGTCGGTCAAAGATCTCTGTACCTCCCATGACAAACATTTTTCAAAATTTTCCTTAATATTAGCTCTAATTTACATATATAAAATTATTGTCAGTCTATTAAAAGTAAAGTTTTAAAGTGCTCATGTGAATTGTGAACCGATTCCGTTGCATGTTATCGCCACGCATTCCGCTGATCATGCATTCAGCCCGCCTGGGAGTCGCCTCGAGTGACATAAACCTATTAGGTATACACTTTTAACACTTAAGTTCACTAATATTAAACACAATTCATTTCTCACCTATGTATGTATACATCAACAATTGCGCCGACCTTATTTGTGTGTGTACAAGTTATCAACTTACACTGACTTAGATCATAATAAGGTCCGGTTTTACAAAGTATCGTAAGCATTTTTTCTTTGATCTAGAACACATTTTATATGGATAATAATCTACTTTACACGCTGAACATCTAAATTTATCTGCTAATATATCCAACACAAAAATCTTACTGGTGGCTTAACAATTCTCCCACTTTTTGTTACTTTATCGTGTCGTCGTCTAGTTTTTAGCAATTTACGTGTTGTCCTAATACCTGGATAGCTTATTCCATGCACTGCGTTGAAAACTATTTGCCTGTAATCTCTAGGTATATATGGCCTGCACGTGTCAAACTTATTTTCACAAAAAATGACTTGTCGCAGTCTGGCAATAAAACTTTCTTCAAAAAATGTTATCATTAACCTCCTTTAATAACTGCGATAACTCCTCATCACTTTCTTGCGCTGACGCTAACTCAGCTTAATCAATTGACGTAGGTAGTAGTGTATTGTTTCAATTCTCGAAAGTGCATCAGCGACGTCGTTCTTATCAGCTTTTACATACCGGATGTCTGTGGTAAATTCGCTTACTTATAATAACTTGTGCGCCGTGGTGTCTCGTTACGTGGTGGCGTTCAAGCGTCGTCAAGCGTGTTAAATGCAAACATTAACGGTTTATGATCAGTAAATATAGTTACCTAATTTCTTACCTTCGTACATGTGGCTCAAAAATTTCATGGTTAAGAATATCGCCGTTAGTTCTCTATTGTACATCTCTTATCGTACCTCTTCGAAAAGTATCCTAATGGTTGGCATTTACCTTCGGTCCACTGCTGAATTACTGCTCCTGCGCTCGTATCGCTTGCATCCGACATAATCGATATAGGTGCCTCGCTGATTGGATGGCACAACATTACCGTATTTTCAAGATTCTTCTTACACCGCTCGAACGACTCTTTAGCCTCTGGTGTCCACTTTATTTTAGTTTTATTACGCTTTTTGGCACTTTTCAAATACCTATTTAGCAGATCTTGATGTTCAGCTGCATGCGGTATACCGGCTCTATAAAAGTTAATCATACCTAGGAACCGTCGCAGTTGCTCTATAGTATCTGGTCGGGGATAGTCTATTATGGCCTTGACCTTGTGCTCAAGAGGCTTGATCCCTTCAGATGAAACTTGGTATCCTAAAAATTCAACGCTTTCTTTCCCAAATTCACATTTAGATAAATTAATAGAACCGTTTGTTTCCGAGACACAGATAATGTTCTAGTTCGGAAGCCATTAAAACATTTTGAGTCTTGTGTATATTTTTGTCAATAAAGAACTGATTGATTGATTGATTGTTTAAATTCCTGTCTTAAGTGCCTTCTGTGGTCCTCCATACTGTCACTCGCGATAATAACATCGTCGACATAACTAAACAGAAAGTTTAAGCCCTCCAGCACCGTGTTGTTCATATAACGTTGGAATTATTGGCTCGCTGTGCGCAGCCCTAAATTTAGTCGCAAGAACTCGAATAACCCAAAGGGTGTTATCACCGCTGTCTTTTTGACATCCTCTGGGGCAATCCTAATATGGTGATAAGCCTTGTTAATATCTAACTTAGAAAATATTTTCTTACCAGCCAATATGTATGTGAAGTCGTGCAGTCTCGAAACTGGGTAACGATCTGGCTTTGTTATCGCGTTCAACCGCCTGTAGTCTCCAACTGGTCGGATGTCCCCGTTCTTCTTCTCGACGACAACGTGCAACGGACTTGCCCTCTCACTCTTCGAAGGCCGGCTTATCCCCATTTTCTGCATCAACTTAAACTCCTGTTTAACCTTATGACACCTATGGGGTGGCAACGGTCGCGCTTTTGCATGAAACGGAGGACCCGTTGTCTCGATATAATGATAAGTCTCATTGTGTTCATGGTCACGATCCAAGTTATTGAATGAGACAGGTTTTGTTAGATATATCTGAAAACTCGGCTAACAAATCAACAAACGGATGTTTAATATTTACAGTATTAATTGATGGCTCATTATAAATGGTAATGCTGCCGACCGTTAACATGTTGGTTTCCTTATCAATTAGCCTACGACCACTTAAATCTACCATTAACTTATGATGTTTCAAGAAATCCGCACCTAATATTGGCTGTTTAACGTCCGCAATAATAAAGGTCCATCTGTATGGCCGACGAAGTCCCAAATTTAAAGTCAATGTTTTAACACCATACGTCTTAATTTCATGTGTATGGCATAAATAAACCTTTTAACTATTTTTTGTAAAATCTCGGCAAAACAAAGATTCGCATTTTTTTTCTTTCAAAAATTTATTGTGACTTATTTATTAAATACTATTTATAAAAAAAATGCAATCGACAAAATCTCGCGCGGCGATGGTTATCTTAACCGTATGTGTTTGTCCCCAGATTCAAATCCACGAATGCAAGTACAATTACTTCGCTGGCAGTTTTCGCATGGGCGTCACTGACGTCAACATATTGAACGCTAACGTGAACCGACACTTTCCCCTGACGATATCGTGGCTGCCTCACTTCACAGCGTATATTGATGGTAAGCGATTACTGATAACCATAAGGTGTAGACTTCACGCCAGAGCCACCGACCCGACGCCGACGTGACGTCTGGATTTAATTTCTAAAGAATCATATTGGCGTTGTAAACAAACGCATGTCGGCGGTTCCGTGGGTTTGGTAGTCTATACTTTGAGGGTGGGATTTTAGCAGTGTGTTTTTATGAAGGCTTAATATCCATTTATTATTTTCTCAATTTTAGTACCTACATTTTTTGATTTTTAAACTTTTATAAAAAAAAACTCTATTAAGCTCTATCAATCTTTGATACTTTCCTGCTTGTAAAGTTTTTATACATGTTAAGTTTATTAAAACGATGCCCGATTGGCCAAACATATTCATATAATAAAGTGACGATTTGAAGTTGTGCCGCCATTTAAAACACACTGGTACAAGTCAACCTTCCATTATGTACTATCGGGGCTTTTTAGGGGGTGCGTATTTATATATACATAAATGTGATGCTTACCGAATTATATAAAGATAAAATAAATAATTAGAGCGACTGCTTGTGGTCAATTACATTAATTTTTCATAAATTAAAAAATAATGTAAGGGTAAATCGGTTAACAACAAAACAAAATACTCAACAACAAATGAGTAAATGTATGATATAATATCATCCTAAATATCAACCCACTTCATATTCCTCAATATTGCGGGTTTTAATTTAAAAATAAAAGCAATAATTTGTAGTTTTTTTTGCAAATACATCGCAGTGTGCAGCCACGTTCTTCCGCGGGAAATTATAGTCGTGTCATATAATTTCATAAATATACAACTATGCCGCTCTTGAAAGATTTTGAAAATAAGACTCGTATTAATTCTAGTCTACAGCTGCTCTTGCAATACTTTTTTGTAGTGATTTTTCAATGGCAATTTTTTTCAATTTCCTGTGACTGTATTGTACGCACTCTCTAGTTAGACTACTTGATATATTCACGGTGCCCTGGCTCTAAATAAGTTGCTTTTCCGCCGAAGAAAACTGCACTACCAGTAACAAGTAAACATTCACAACCTTTATATTCAGGTGCGGTTAGGTTTCAGAAGAAGAATATGTACATGCGGCGATGCGCCTGTAACTTACATTGTATTTTTGATCAGCCTGTACATATGGGAATTTCATTTTCTTTTTTACACTAGACAGGATTTGACCACCAAATACTAGCACTTTTAATTTATTAGAATGGCTATCGAATATTTTCAGCTATATAAATCTAATAATTGATTCATTTCCTTTTCACTCGTAAATAATTTAAGAAAGTAGGTAGTAGGATGTTTCAGATTATTTTCATGAAACATAAAAACAATTGTAAGCCTAAGGCGATAAGGCCGCCCAATGTGCATTAAAATAGTTTTTAAATTTCTTTCATTATGTAATTTTTTGGTGTACATTAAAGAAATATCTTATCTTATCTTATCGGTACCTCGTTTAGTACTTCTCGTATATAGATAGATCTTCGGTCGCTCTCGTGATTTCCAGTTCAACAATAGCGGTACATATTTATTGTTATCCTGTTTCTCTCGGTGTAAAATGATGTTTGTGGCAATTCTGTAGCACTTTATATGCGTACGAGGGCAATGTCAGAGCAGCGACAGACGGTAAGGTCAAGTCCGAGATGTTTTGCAATTCAAAACTTATCTCAATTCTGGAATACAAAACTGATGAACAATATGGTCGCCATTATAGAAACGGTATTATTTTACATCAGGCTGTGCCCTGTAGTTTCTATCTTTTAATTTTACAAATTGAAATTCTAATAAAAACCTTTTAATTTAAGCGATCTCAATACACATATATGGATAGGATATTCATATATAAATAAGGATACCTTCTACAAATACTACTAAACTAATTTTAAACGACACTGTTCCTAAAGTTTAAAACATCTTGTAGATTTTAGCTACGGAAAGTTAACATAAACAACGGCTACGCCAATCAAGGACACAAAGACAAAGCCTAAATTGACATATTATTTTCTTAAGTGGCAATAAATAAATAAATATTCCGGGACATTGCCCACAGCGCCATCTAGCCCCACACTAAGCAAACGCTTGTGTCGTGGGTACTACATAACGGATATAATACTTATATACTTTTCTTTTGTAAATACATACTTATTATACAATACATACAAACGACCAGACTCAACACAAGTAATTATACATTTTTAAAATGCATAAATACTTGTGTCACGCGGGAATCGAACCCGCAACCTCTAGATTAGAAGACAGGGCTACTACCAACTAAGCTAACAGGCCAGTCGAAATAATATCATAGTTTCGTTTTAGAGCCAACATTTTCTGCCTTGAGAATTATATTACTGATCTAAACATTTATATTCCCCGTTTTTACCGGAGAACTGGCACAATACAAAGTTATGGCCAAAGAAAAAAAAAACACGTTTTGTAATAAGACGGCTACTGCATCATAAACAATCACGCAAATAGTTGTCAATTGTTCAATACCTGTTCGCCATTTGCGAATTACACGGAATCATTGTTTCAGACAATTATTCCAGCCAGACAAAGAGATACTTAATAATCCTCTTAACATATACATGTAAGCCATTACTAAATTAATTACTACATTACTAAATTAATATCCAAAACCAAAAGCTTACTGCACTGCCAATTACATAATTGATTCTCCAATTAATTCATCATCATCATCATCCACAACCCTTGGGATCCCACTGCTTGGTATAGGCCTCTCTTTGTATGTGCCATCTGCGAGGATCTTGTGCAGACCTCTTCCAGGTTGGATTAATTAGTAAATAAAGCCAATTAATTAGTATCGCCTATTGTAGCTGTACTTCCTGAAGCGGACTCTATGAGCTGATGATGATGATTATTAAATTTCTATTTATCCTCTTATAATAATCCCGACAAATACTTTTAAGTGGTAAATATTTTTTTTATTTGAATAATTTTATTTATATACAAAATGACATAAAAAATCAAAAATATTTGGGTACAGACAGATGGTAGAATATATAAATATATTAGTAACATTCTCCATAAGTTTACCTTTCAGTGTTACTTATATAGAAATATCAAAATGTGTCATGCACCTCATCATCCGTCAGACTTATCCCTTGCTCAATATAAAGTGGGAGAAGTAATTGTATACTTGACAAGCATTCAGACACTCGCTAAAGACATTGGGGTTGATTATGACGCATACTTGAACTAGAAAGATACTAGCAATCAATACGAAGTGAGACTTGCTTAATAAAAAACAAAACGAAAAATAAGGTAGTTCTTACCCCTTTTTATAGTCTGCTGAAGAACGCATTATTCATTTATTTATTTAAAGATTTTACATTTTTAATTCTCCGTTAGATGTAAGTCGACTTTTCTAGAAGTTTGAGAGACAAAATATTTAATCATTGTGTTGTTTACGGATAAGAATGGAATTGCATTATAATGCAACGCATAATGTATTATATGGAAGGAAATTTAATTTAATATGATTTGCGATTAAGCTTTGAGTCTTTATATAAGCTTGCAGTGTTTAAGTTGTAATTTAAACAAATAATTATAATATAGGTAATAAGTATTGTTGTTTTCAGCTATACTATTTTCAGTGCCATTTTTATATTTGTAGGTATTTTTTTAATATTGGGGTATATTAAAAAAAAAAACTTCGGCCAATCAGGTGTTTCAATAGCGCAATTTTGATTAACATGAGGCGCATTGTCAGACGTGAATCTATCTAGTATAAATATATGTCCCTTAGATTTAAGATCATAAGACAGAAGTACCCGAGGACGAGTAACATCTCATAAGAAACAGTTTTGTGACTATCATACATTGAGCTAGGATTATACAGTCAGAAATGCTCGAAAAAAAATGTCCGAACCAAAACTCTGCCCACGCAAACTCGTTGAGCAGACTTTTGGATTACCTATCACTTTTGCACGTTCTTAAAATATTTATGTAAGAGCGAAAGAGACAAGCAGTCATTTGTTTGCGCTCGCTGACGATGATAGCGTTCGAACACTTTCCTGCGCTTTTTAGCTTGAGGTTGTGTCTCTGTATAATCCTAGCTGAACGCTTACATGTGAATGAATAATTGTAAATACTTTTTCATCTACTGTAGTTCTCAGGTATCACAGATGTCGTAATTTAAAATCATTTTTCTCTGAATAAAATTCTAAAGACGACTTTTATAGAACTTGAGTCGCTAAGTAGATAGACAAGCTTACGGGACGTGAAGCTATGTTTTTATACTTTACTCGTATACTTAGGAAAAATGGCCAAGGTTTGGTTCAAGGGTTCATGGAATATAGGAAGCATGTACAATTTGTAATAACTATACGTAGAGTTATCTTCGAGTGGAATTTCTAAAATAAATGTTACTTGATTTTTCTTTACATAAGATTTTACAGAAATAGTTTCCTCTATTTGTACTAAATTTATTTCACTAGGCTCGTATACCAGTTTACCTTCTTTGGCTATGAGTTGGAGATGACGTAAAAACTCGGTAGAGTTTACAATTGATTTATGTAGAACAGAGTTGTTGCTTAGAGCTAGTGCGGTTTCAATTTCACTTAATCTTATAAATATAGTTATTCATGAAGAGGTTATACAGACCAAGTATGTATGACGCTGTGGCTATATTGTTTTATTTTTCGAGAGAGGCCTAAAGGGCAGTTTCAATCCGTCTTATTACAAAAAAATGGTTTGTTCTAGGCTTATGTCAGGTAATACGAAGTTCAGGGTTGTTACCGTAACATGAATTCTTATTACAAAAACAGGACTAAGTGAAGACTTGTTGCTACAAAGAACGATCCTAGGTTTAAATATTATATCATCTGTGGTAGCAAAAACACGAAGTTTTTTTTTTTTTGTTTGCTATAACTACATAATGTGCTAGTTTTCAAGTTAAAATAACCGTCAACGAAAATATTTTAGCGTCTTTGACGTTGTCATTGATTGTTTTTTTTTTTGGTTTCAAAAAGTTGCATTATGTAGCAACATATCAATTCAAAAAATAAAAAACGAGCTGCAAAATGGTACTGGTGGCTTTATTAATTTATTTCATTTTAAGTACATTGCCTTGGAAAGGAATTATTTAACATCTACTGCAAAATATACTTATACTGTAAGTTTAGTTTACTAAATTTATTTATTTCTGGTGTGGGTTTAATGCAGTAAAAATACACAGACATATTATTATTATTCTTATATTAACTTTTTACATTGACACAAGTTTTAAAAATTAAAATAAATGTTTTTATACTTGAGGTTTGATTTAACATTTGCATATTTTATTACATAATTTAGATTAAGAAAACAAATTGATCCAGTTTAGTTTAAAATATTAGGTGAAAATATCATATGTACATTTTACTATAAATTTGTTTTAATCCATAAATATTAGAAATGTGTATTATAATTTATTTTAGTACATTAAACAGTTTAAACTTCACTGATTACAGTAATATATGTTGCTCAAGATATTAGGTATACAACAATCACACAAATTCTTTTTATAACAATCCAAAACTGTCCAAAACCAAACAAACAGTTTTTAAACGATTATTAGAACACAATAACAAAATATTGAAAATAAATCAATATCACCTCTAACTAAACGTCAGAATTGTTCCATACTTTAAATCCAGTTTAGAACAGAGTTAAACCACAAATAAAAACCGTAGAGAGAGTATTACTCTCTCTACGAGTTAAACCATAGTTAAACTAGGTGTCGCGGCAAACTAAGTTTGGATCATCGGAAGTCCGAACTATCGCGTTAGTCGTCGTTTTGTAATAAGAAATTATTTGGTACCAGACTTAGTATTGACTTAGCCCGGGAATAACAGTTAGACCTCTTTTTATAATAAGACGGAAAATGTTTAACGCGGCTATCAAGGGTGAGAGAGTTTTGGTGAAGAAATTCGGTGATGTTAACAAGGCTGTCCAACATTTTAGAGGTCACTGTGAGCTTCTTCGAATGGATTATTTGATCATGAGAGATTTCGGAAATGATTTTGTCGTATCTAATTGCGTCATCGTAATTGTTATCTCGCGAAGGTGGTCTGTATGCATGAGTATACTTATGAATTCGTGCGGGAACGTTTTGTTTTTTATCAGTGTTTTAAACTCGCCGTATTTATTTATAACTAGCTCTAGGTAGATTTTTGAGGTTGAGTCTTTAGGATTGTCCATCGGTCGTTTTGCATAAATGCTTGGCCCTTTTTCACTGGGAGTATACCGGGGTTGTCTTCAATCTGTTTCAGCTGAAGCGCTGCTACTTCTGTTGCCAGCATTGCCACGCGCCACCTGTGGAAGGCGTTTGATATTTTGTCTCGTCTCTCTGTCTCTACGTTAAAAGGCACTACGTTTCGGGATGTTTCGCCTATTACTTTTGCCTTTTTATATCGCGCCTTATCTTTGCTCTTTCGTTTGTTTATGTCCTTGACGTAGACTGTCTCTCCTGGTGAAAACTCGGTTTGATTTTCTCCGCTTTTTTGTTTTCTTGATTGTTCTTTGGTTTTCGTAATTTTTTCTTTGATGTGTTTATAGGTACAAGTATTTTATTCGTTTTGCATGGTCTTTGACTAGTTTTTGGAGATAGACTTTTTGGAAATCTATGTTGAAGGGGCTGTCTGTGTCTGTGTGTCCGAATACTACCTCGTAAGGGGTGACGCCTGTTGTTGAGTGTATTGTGTCCATTATATGCCATGAGGGTGTAGGTCATAATTGCTGCGGGGTCGGTGCAATGTTGCTCTTTTTTGTCTAATCTGTAGATTTCTATTATAGTTGAATGGAAGCGCTCTATAACGCCCATTGAGTTTGGATTATTTATTGTGCTAATGTGTCGATTTATTTTATGAAGGCTTAAGAACTCTTTCATCAGTTCTTTGTTGAATTCCATACCTGGGTCTGAGCAAATTTTTTGTGGAATTCCGTAAAATGAGAAATACTTCGTTAAGGCTTTTACTACTTCCGGTGTTGACTTGTTCGGAATTTCGATGGCTTGACCTAGCTTACTGAAAGCGTCGACTAAGGTCAAGTAGTATTTACCCTCGATGGTGAATAGGTCGATAAACAACTCTTGGAAGGGTGCATCTTGTGTCTGCGTGAGTTGTAAGAAGGGCTTTATAGGGTGTCTGTCGTATTTCATTTTTTTACAGTCTTCGCAGGCGTTGATAACGGCGGCTACTGTTTCTTCCATTTTATCCCAACAGTAACTTCGTCGTAGTCTCACCAGTGTCTCTTTAATGCCTCTATGGCATGTCTTGCCTTGATGGTACTTAAGGACTATGTCTCGTTGTTCATTCAGTTATTAAGAAGTCAATTATACAATAAACACAATATTACATACAAATATTTAATACTGAGCACAATCGATTTTGAAATAAATGCTTTTACTTATTTTCTTACTTTACAGACTTACTTATCCGTTCTATGTATTCTTATAAGTCTATGGTTTATTTTTATCGGCTAGACTTAACAAAGTTTTATGTTACAGTCGCCTTCTAACTAAGCTATAGCGAGCGAGGATTAATCTCGTCTATAACAATAACATAACTCGAGGATGGCAGGGAGACAATGAGGGAAATTGGCGAAAAGTCGTACTCACCAACCACTCGTGCCCATGCCGCTCGGGGTCCGCTTGACTTATTTCTTTGTTTTGCTGAATTGCACTGACAGCACAGTGGTTCTATCATATAACAACTACATCCTCTACCTGGGTGGCATGACACCACCGGACGCAGCGTTAGCAGAGTCGTATTTACACTAACTGCTGACGCTGACGCAGCTTTCAGGTATTAACCTAATATATTGGAGCGAGGTGAGAACTTAACTAGATAAATATTGTTTGTAAGTTGGTTGTTAGGTGTAGGTGTAAGGAGAAACTTCCATTGTCTGTGACTGTTATTTACGGAGAGATAGGAAAAACGCGACTATTTTATTTATAAGTCTATTTACCTTGGCTCTTAGGTACATGTGGACGTTTCACACAGATTTTTCTTTCATAAAAGGAAAGTATTAAAAAATCCAAGTTGGATGATAGTTTAAATACTTATTAGGAGACCAAGTTGCAAGATTATAAAGCACGTTTGCTATTTCGTTTGGAATTGACGGCCTCAATTATAAAAAGCATAACATTACGTAACATTTTTCTTAAGTTAGGGTAGTTAGCAAATTAAGTTTCACTATATTGTAACGTACCTTTATTTATTTACATTCTTATCGTATTATTTAGTACCTAATATAAGGCGTAATATAATATAAGCCTGATAATTGGGAGAAGACACTGGCCTTGTAACACAGTCTCACGACTAGCACAAGGCCAGAGGTTACACGAAATTTATTGTTACCCGTTTTTATTATGTCAATAAATATTTTGTATTTGTTATTTGTATTTGTATACCGAAAAATTGCAAAAGCCTTTTCCTATGTAAAGCCTTTGAGAAAAAAAACAAATATCAACAAAATCATGTAGTATACTGGGTTGGTAACTAATGCAGCAAGACGCCGTAAAATTTGTGGTTTCATCCCCCAAACAATTGTACCTATTGTAAAGTTAGCCTAAAACATTGAACCAAACGATTAATTAAGGCTAGCTTTAAAATCTCATATCGTTACACGATACGTTGATCCATCCATTCATTTGAACAAGTTTTAATGAAATTCTCGGGCCAACAACCCAATTATTAATTTATCTTTAATTGCACTGGACGCAGGCAAACTGATATATTTAATTGTAGGTGTCGGCTGCAGGACTATTCAGCCGTATGATTTTCGGGGCGAACCTTACAACAGAAAATGAATATTACAATAAAAATATATGCCCAATAACGACATTAAAATTTAACCAGTGATAAACTTGGTCTTTTGTTATTTTACTAGGTCCTAGTTTTCAATTTCTCAAAACTCTTATATAGATCCATGTCCATCAGGCATGTAGCCAATCTAAAGACCCTAAGTTTAAATCTCTTCTTCTCTTTTAAGTCGTTTTTCCTCATGACTGAGGGTCGTGACTCCCCCGCAAAATTAATTCGCTAAGGGAGTTCTCTTGGGCAGATACATCGTGGTGGGTGCCCAGGTCCTTCCACGGAAACCGACATGTTCTCGGATATTGTGGTCCACAAACATGTCGGTTTCCTCACGATGTTTTCCTTCACCGCCAAGCGAGTGCAAATCCACACATAACTTGAAAATACAAGTCATTGGTGTAGGGCCGGATTCGAACCAGGGTGCGTCTGGATGAAAAGCAGACACTGAAACCGCTAAGCCATACTCGCTTAAATAAGTTTAAATACACAGGATTACATCAAATTACTGACTATAATAGCTATATATGGTTTGTTATTAATCTTGCAATTAGACACTATACTCTTTATACACTTCTCTAATTAGTAAGAATATCGAATGATCACACGATAAACATTATATTAAAGGTCGCTTTCATTAAAAGTTCTTTCTGGAAGCTTTAGAACATTTTATCCGTAGGAAACTTACGTAGAAATCAAAACAAAGTTATTTACTTTTCTCTGTAATTTATACGGTGTTTGTGATAGAGAGACAGTATTGTTTTTGTTTAGCGATTCTCGTTAGTGCTTTAATTAGACGAGGAAAAATCTAGATGATTTTAATTTATTCGCGATTTACACCTACTATGAAGAAATAACAAGACCATTTTTCTTGGTACTTACAATTCTCTAAAACTACTAAACTGATTTATAATGACAGTTTAAATTAAGATATTATATTATGAACATTAGACATGGTTCTACTTTACATATTCACTTATTTTTTTTTATTAAATTAACCTGTGCCTTGAGATATTTTTGTCTATTATTATCTTCTTCTTCTTCTTATCGAATGAGAGTGGCCAACTCTGGTGTCGAGAGTTTATCAAGCTGCCCCATTTTTTTATTAATATCTGTGAATATATTTTTAGACCTACCGTTACTATTTATAGTTAAACAATAGAAATAACCATCACCAAAAATTTGGTACAGACATGAAAATTCAGTACCAACGGAAGACCAGCGCTGGTTGCTTCCACACAACCAGCATTATGCTGAGTTGGGGCTGTGTTGTGGCCGATTTTATGTTTGTATTTTTATTATGTACTTGTGTTTGTTTCTCTGTGAAATCTGCCACAGTAAATGTTTTCTTTCTTTCAAATTGTAATGTTACACATAGGTTTCCAGCTCGATTCTGCCAACGTACTCATGTATCGGAAATAGTTCGCAACCCTGTCGAGGCACAACTACCGGTGAATTAATAAATACAATGTGAAAGTTTTCTAGACCACGTTTGGTTTTATAATAAAATTTATTTAAAAAAAAGACTTCATGTGTTAAAAAGTTAATATTCTTTTTTTCATTTTTGCTACTTCCTAATTCAGAATTGAGACTAAAGAATCTATAAAATTATTGAAACTTACAATCCTATAAGTATTCTTATTGAAATCCGTAATATTTGTTGTCGGCGCCAGTCGCAACTTTAGAAAAAAGACTTCATAACCTTCTATTTTTGAAGTCGGTTGAAAAGGAAATCCTAAATTCGATCTATATAAATAATATTGTTGGGATGGAGTGAAATTGCGAAGGATTGACGAAAGAAAAGTTACGAGGTATATTTTGTAACTTTGTTTGTGCTCGTTTGCTAGCAAAGATTTATTTGAGGAAGGAAAAATATCTAGATTAGGCAAACATTTTGTATTAAATCTTAGCATGTACATAATTACGCAATCTGTTGCCAACATTATAAGGTTACGGTTGTCACGTGTGTACTAAGTGCGCATTTAAGAAGAGGTTCAACAGAAAATGAAACTGCAATGTTTACTCCATATAAAGATACTCGATTTTACAAAAATCTCCTTTAAACTAATAAGTTACACAGTTTTACAATTTCGAATGAATTTCAATCTATACATATAATAAAGCGGAAGAGGGTCGAAAGTCTGTACATTGAAGTTATTAAAAAAAAAAGTTTGGAGATACTACGAATTGATAGCAGAACACGATCCAACAATTTCTAGAATGTTTTTCTGTTTCTCTGTTTATCCGTGTCTCTGTCTGTCTGTTTATTTAAACGCTCATCACGCAAGAACGGCTGAACTGATCATCATATTTTTAGTAATATGAGGTCTTTGGAGTGTCGTAGGCTACTTCTTATCCTGAAATAATGCGAGCGAAGCCACGGGCGTCCACTAGTTTGATAATAAAGTTGCAATCAATGAGTCTCCTATAAGACTATTTAAATCATCAACTTAGTCATCGTCTTTAGCTATCGACCCAATTCTGGGTATAAGTCTCCCTAGGTAGGTACTTAGCCAATAATAGCTAGTAGGTAGTTAGTAGTATTGAGCCAAACCCCTAGGATTAGAATGATTAGTAATAGGTACACGGCTGTGTGTACACCGTGTACCTATTTTCCACCCCCATGACACTGGGGTAAAAGCAGAGCACTCTCATTAGTTAATCCATTCATGGCGTGTGTCACCTATCGGTCGCCTATTCTACGGATCTGTATTGACTGAGGTGTCTACGGTATACCTAGATGCATAGATGTATGTATGTTTGTTATCACAGTGTTGTGCAAGTGTTGCTTCAAATTGCATAGAGGTCCAACAGCGTAACTTTTATTTCATCAATATCATTATTAGCTCATTAGAGCCCACTGCTGGGCATAAACCTAGTAACCTTTTTACGCCAATACTCCCTGTCTTGCGCTGTTCTCGCCCAGTTGTTTCCTTCTAACTTTTTTATACCGTCCAGCCACCGTTGCACAGGTCTTCCTACGCTTCGCTTGCCAAGACGCGGGAACCACTCTATTATTACTTTGCTCTTTAATAATTATAAATAAATACCTTTAATTTAGAAAGGAAGTAAAGACAGAATAGTACATTGTTCACCGAGAGGAGAAAGTGACCGATTACCGTCGAGGGTGTCGTTTGAAGCCCGAGCCGTAGGCGAGGGCTTTAAAACACCCGAGATCGGGAATCGCACATTCTCTCGAGTGATACATAGTGCTTTATACTACACCTACTCGGAAAGTATCAAATTTACGGTAGAAAGTACGTCATTGCATATCGAACAAATATGCGGGGAGAAAACGCATCTGAGCGGGAGAGAAAAGTGTATGAAAATCCATTTCTTCCCGCTCAGATGCGTTTTCTTCCCGCATATTTGTTCGATATGCAATGACGTACTTTCTACCGTAAATTTGATAAAGTATCAAGGTACTTTCCGAGCAGGTGTAGTATAAACATATTTGGTTATAATTTCAAGAGTAAAATGTAGGCGTGTACATATATGGAATAGGTTTTTTGTTTTATTATATTCGTAGTAGGCATTATGATCTTGGTATTATTTAGCTGACAATCATTTGACCCACACACGAAATTGCCCTATGATTGGCTGCTGGCTGCCTGGTGTTAAACACCGCTTTAAGTATATTATAGTCTAAGATAAGTACTATCAAAATTTCTTTAATCTTCTAGGTAAACGTGTTACACCCTAGGCTGCAGAAATGCTTAACATCAGGCAGGCTGTAGTCAAACGTAAACCTATCCCAAGTAAAAAAAAAAAAAAAAAACTATCCTATATTAAAAAGTTTTTATACAAAAAAGTTTAAAGCACCTTAAAGTCAAGACTTTTCAAACCGTTTTGCCTTATTACTATGATAAACTCAGAAGAAAATACTAGTTTTTGGCCACCCATTTTTGGCATTTTTGGTACTGGTTTTTGGTAATCGCGTGCAAGTATGTACATACCTCTGTCAAGCCCAACTAGAGCTACGGGCGGTAAATCAAAAGGTAAATACTCAATTTTAATTAATTGATAAAATTGAGTATGTACCTTTTGATTTACCAACGTCATCATCATCATCATCTACAGTCCAAAAAATAGTTTACTAAATTCCTACATATTTACTCCGGAATATCCCACTCGGTCGGAGTAAATATCTGTATGTATGCAAATGCAACTTCTATTCGATTAGATCTCGAATGCATCTACAATAGAACTCGTACTCACACAAAGAGGATTAATTTAGGCATAACTCTATTAAGACAAATACAGCATTGTTAATATTTGAAGCTTAAAGGAAATATCTCTGTAATAAACACTTAGGTATTTGTGTTAGATTTTCCGTCCAACGCGTAGGTATGCCATGTCTCGACTATGCATTGTTTCAATGTGTAGAGGTACATATTTACTCTCTATGCTATTGTGATTCTAACAGTCATCTACACATATAATAAAGCTGAAGAGGGAAAAAAATCTGAACATTAGAAGATATTAGAAAAAAAACTTTGGGTTTACTGTAGTATGTATATCCACAACAGAATACGTTACAGCAGTTTTTAGTTTTTTTGTCTCTTTATCTGTTTATTTAAACGCCCATAACGCAAAAATGGCTGAACGGATCATCATGATTTTTGGTATGTAGGTAGTATGAGGTCTTAGGAGTGTCATAGGCTATCAAAATAATGCGAACGAAGCCGCGGGCGTCCGCTAGTGTCTAATAAACGTACGGAAGTTGCACCGGGATGATTGATGTACTGAAAAGAGATCTATGCTTAACATTGCACGATAACAAGACGATGATGATGATGATGATGACATATCAAACTTGACGCAACAATATAACATGTGTGTAGAGTAGATGATTCGTGCTTTGAGCCTATCTAAATATATAAAACTCAAAGGTGACTGACTAATATAGTGATCTATCAACGCACAGCCCAAACCACTGGACGGATCGGGCTGAAATTTGGTATGAAGGTAGATGTTATTACGTAGACATCCGCTAAGAAAGGATTTTTGGAAATGCCACTTTTAAAGGGGTGAAATAGGGGGTACAAGTATTACTTCTTAATGGGAGCAAAGCCGCGAGCACCCACTAGTTTCAATATAAATGTATTTGCACTCATAGCAATCTTTTAAAAAAATGTACACCATTAACATTGCATACTGGAAGAAACTTAAAAAACGAACTTAATACATATGGGGCGGCCTTATCGCCTTTGGCTATTTCTTCCAGGCTTAACATTTATTCAGAAACAGCTGCTAATTTTTAACCGACTTCAAAAAAGGAGGTTATCATGTTTTCTGAAAGTTTTTGTTGTGGTTATGTTACGCGATTACTCCGTTATTTTAGAACCGATTTCAAAAATTCTTTATTTATTCGACGGGGATAGTTTCCGAAATGGTCCCATAAAAATTGTTTTTCATTCGGTTTAGTACTTTCTGAGATAAAACCAATAAACCAACAAATTGATAAGGTTTACGCAAACTAATTTTACCTATATTTCCAAAACTACTAGTCGGATTTTGACACAGTTTTCTGTGATACGTTGAGGATTAATTGGTGCATCTTTTAAGCTATGTACTACGGTGACAACTCACCAGGGGGCGCTGCTGTATACATTATATCTTCTGAATTATCAGCCCGATTTTGATGCGGTTTTCTCTAATTAATTAATTTATGTGATTCGTTGATTACTCACTAGAGGGCGCTTCATACATACATTTGTTAGCGCCTAAATCTAAATATGCTAGACCGATTCTGATCCTGATTTCAACATTGAGTTTGTTGGTGATCGGGGTAGTATTATTTGCTACTGTCGATTTGGATAAAAAAATAGCATTGATTTACGCTTCTAAACACCTAGTTTGTCCTGAAAATCAATATAGGGTAAGGTTGCTCAAGTCGTACCCCCTAAGGAAAAAATACTGTCATAATCATTGTAAAAGAAATTAAATAAAATCTTTTATAGTTATTAATTCTTTATTTAGTTGTTTCTTAATCTACAATTATAGAAACATGAAAACCTTTCTTTAAAATAGGTATTTTTAACTTTTACAAAAACATGCCTTCGGTACGATTAAGGCACCTAGTTGCCTAATTCGTACCCCCAATAGCCTAAGTCGTACGTAGAAAATATAGTACTCTATTGAGATCATTAAAATTACTTTTAATTGAGTCCGAGAACAAAATTATTTTTGTTATTACAATAAAAAATCTACTAATTAGGTAGGTAATTAAAGTTAAAAAAAAAAATTAATCGAAGAGGTATTTGAGTTTTTTTAGCTAGCTCGTTAGCAATTTTCCTAAAGTCAGAGAACGTTAATCCAAAAAAAAAACAAGACTAAATTTATCAAATGCTGTGCTAACATTTCTTCCATCTCTGCTGACATGTGTCATTAGGTCTTCCAAACTTTTGTCTTTTATTTGTCTTTTAAGCCTTTTAAATGTCGTCGCAGTATGGGCTTCGGTATATTAAATCTTCTACAAGCTTCGTTATAACCAATTTCTCCATTACGATGCTTTTCTAATGCTTGGTACATATCCTCGTGCTTCCAAGTATTATATTTTCTTTTTGCCATATCTATGTATCCTGATAAAAATAAGTAAAATTCAATAATTTTCTTAATATGTACTTAAGTCGTACCCAGTACGAGTAAAGAAACTTGCAATAGACTTACGCAGCGGTGTCTTTAAAGTTTAAAACTAAAATTATAACATAACATGAAAATGGATTCATGTATGAGTGCGCGGAAACTATTACCAGATAAGTATTATAAAACGACGATATCAATGAAACTTGGTGAAGATCATATTCTGGCCATAAAAAGCTTACAAATGAAACAAAAATTCTAATGAAAACTGTGCAAAAAACTTACTTTATCAATATTTTTTCTTTACGAAGTCAGCCGGCCGCCCTCTTGTTTACGCTCGCTCGGTAGACTAAATAGTTCAGATTGACGACGCTAGATAGCGCAATTTGAGTTAATCAGACAAGATAATGCCGGGGTACGACTTAGGCTGTGGTACGACTTGAGCAACCTTACCCTATCTGTGTTAATAGTATTTATATTAAAAGCTATTGACACATTAAAGCTCGTCTATTTAAAATCGCGAGCTTGCAGTTTGGTCCCGTTGTGGCACAGTTTTATATCAGGGCCGTAAATATGTAGCACTTTACATTTTTATTTCTGTCTTGCGTCACAATATTGCCCCATTTATGCCAATCAGAGTAAGCGGCTGCGATTACCGTCTTACAGGTCCAGAATAGACGAGTGGTTCCTGTATTAGTGTTGTGTCTTTTTTACTAGTTTCCATAACTAACAATGTGAGAACGTAACAACTGGCTGATCAATCACTGACGAATCACTGATTCATGATTATGACTAAAGTAGGTTAGTACGTTAATTCTGTACTGATGGCCTGACTTATAATGTTTTTATTTGTTTTTCAGGTAGATATCTGAAATATTCAAAAGCCGGCACACGTGAGCAGGAAGTCAGGTCGTTTGTGCCCTCCTTCGATTGGCTGCGTCTCGGCGACCGGGTGGGCTTCAAGAAAACAGCTGATTCAAGAGTATTGGTCTATTACAACTCAGAGCTACTCGATACTGCCATCGAAAATGTTCCCGATGTAAGTTCTCGTGTCCAGTGCATTCGATCTGCATTAGACATTTGTGGAATGATTCTAGTTGCTTAGACGGGGGGTTTCACTGTAAAAACTATTTGAAATACGATAAAGTATTTAAATAACAATTATTCATTATCTTTTACTGTATGCAAGAGTCATGTTATTGACAAGACTCTTAAAGTAAATAAGATATGTATAATTAAATTATAGTTTACTACTTAATTAAATAATTATAGTAGTATTTAGTTCGGAATTTTACAGGTGACTTCCTCAGATCGATCCGCAAATGGAAATGCAGTTCGAATGCTCATAGTCGCTTCTTGCACATTCCGTGTAATGCCTCGTTCCCGGCCTTAACGCGTTTGCGCGTTGGTACCTCTTCCTTACCAACGCGCAAATGCGTTAATGACTGCTGGAGCGATGGTAACGCATCAGAGACTAATTTAAATTGATTACATTTTCAATTAATGAAATAGAATAAGAAGTATTTCTTCATCATATCTTAATTTAAGATTCCTTTATAAAATTGAAGTATTTCTACATCATATCTTAACTAAAGATTCCTTTATAGAAATCGCATCATGTGCAAGAATCGTCAAACAGACAAAACTAATTTCACCATGTGCATGAATGTCGCTTGCTGGGTAGACTGTTGGCTACCAACTTACGCTTGACTCTCTATTAACTCTTCTATTCTTCTTTCAGAAAGTGTACGTGGTTTGCGAACTAGGGGGCCATGTGACTATGATAAAAACTGTCACTCGTGGAACCCCCGTTGTACAATCAAATCAGGTCACCAGTAAGTATGAATCTGTATACATATTGCTATTAAAGTTGGGTACAGTTGGTAACTTATGTCTCATGTTCACAGTCAAAAACGATAGCGGGACGATGGCCCCGATACAGCAGAGCGACTCCTCAGATGCGAATGCCACAGATAATGCTACAGGGCAGACGAGCACCAATACGATTGTTGGATCTGCGCCACCTGTAAGTGCAGAAAACGTCCCCCCGCGGCCAGAATCTAAAGACACAGAACAAGAGGAACCGAAACCAGAACAGGCAGACGCGGACGCTCCTGTAGCGGGGCCGAGCAATGCGGGGCCGTCGAACCCGACAGAACGGGCACCTGCTGAAGAATTCTTGCCAAGCGCGCCTCAAATGGCTGCGGTGGAGTCGCCCACGAATTCAGAACCAGAGGAAGCTGACTCCTCTAGCAATGAAAATGATGAGGCGATCGAGGTCGACGCTGGCGATGCGCTGGTCAACAGAGACGCTGCTATCGCTGGGCCGTCCAACGCAGACGCCAGGCGGCACCGATCTCTGCCATACACGTTCCATTTCTTGCATGGAAGAAACATACGACTTTGCAGCTCGGGTAATATTTTGTTTTATTTCAATTAAATAATTATTAACCACAGGGAAATACTGAGTTCTATCGGCGCCGCATTATAACGAGTGGAGTAATAGAAGAGCGGCCTATGCTTAGCAGTGGGACAGTATAGTGAAGATTTCATTAAAAAAAAACATACACGTTCTGTTTATGTAAACAATAATATGTACCTAGTAATAAACTTTCCCTGAAATTAAATTAATTTGTTTTGGTAATGTACTAAACATTAATAATGTTTTATTAAATGGTTTTCAGACACAGTTGCGATGCGATACAGAGGGTACTCGGAAGGCGTTGCTGTCGCTAGCCAACCCCTGAGGAGGGGAAATACTTTTAGAGTACGTATCATGATAAATTGTTCAATATTTACAATATTACTGGTTAATAGTTATCGTATAAAGTCTTGGTTATAAATTTCGTATATATGCTATTTAATAATTATTAATAGATAATTTAAGTACGCTGGCTATATATAATAATTACGCTGATATATGTAAATCGTTTCTATGTATAATATGTATGTATTTTCAAAAGAAAAGTATATAAGTATCCGTTATCTAGTATCTATGACACAAGCGTTCGCTTAGTATGAGGCTAGAGGGCGCTGTTTACCATGTCTTGAAATATTTAAATATGTAAACATTGTTTACTGTATGTTTTGGCCTCTTGCAATGTTTCCTTCAGTTATACGACAATAAGTCTTGCGAAGATTCCTTGATAAATGCAATTGCACTTTGGAGTTGACATTTTTATTGTTTGCAGTTATCTGATTCTTACCGGGCGAGGTTATTTTATTGTTATTACATTGTATGTAAAAGATCTCAAATAATGTAGAAGATACGAGTATGTATTGTGTTTAAATAAAATCTCTTTACATATTTATAAGGCTGCTTGCGCACTTACTTAGTTGCAGATTTGCGAATCGCTAAATGACACTAATATTATAAATGCAATAATATTATGTGTGTGTGTGTGTGTTTTCTAAACAAATATCTTTTAAAAAGAAATGTTTTGAAAATGAAATATTGTAAAAAGTAACGAGAGTCTGTCATCTCTGTAACAGGTTCGAATCCTGTCAGGAGATAAATGACTAATACTGATGTTGACATAGCGAGTTTTAATCATAAATTTTAACAAGCAATACATTAATACTTGTAACAATATTATCAATTGATATTTTAAGTAGCTAGGAGCGAAAGTTAATTAGAATATAAAAAAATGATTAAATTTAATAGAATAAATAACCAACTGGCCTGATGATAAGCAATACACATTTCCTTTGTAATTAAAATCAGTGGCAGATTGACAAAAACCGCTTGGCGTCAGAATAATTAAAGCTGTAATATAAATAAAAATGTAAAAGAAAAGTAATATTTCATTATTATTTTTTCGTAGTGAAAATTTATTACTAAAGCTGTTGTTTATTAATACTAAATCTGCCATTGATTGAACAAAATCGATATGGTTGCTGTGCGGCCTTCTTTATTAGACTTACGCGGAACCATAATTATGATAGTACACCTGATGTTAAGTCACGTTTGCAGTCAACTGTTTGGCATTGTGGCACTCTAGTTATACGAGTATGTACACTGGTGTCAATGAAAAGAAGCCTATGCTTTACAGTAAAAAATGATGATGATAAAGACAATTGACGATCTGAAAAATGCTGCGACGAAGTTGCATAGCGACTGGATCATTTTGATGTTACAACTAAGCGGTTACGTTTTTCATACACACTGACGCAAAATCTGTGTTGATATGCTGAAAAACATTTCACTAATGTTTGTTGCTACAGCAAATGAATTGGATGTCAACACTTTACTTCAATCGCGAACAGACTTGGATAAAAAGCGACAGTTTTTACAAATAAAATTGTGAAACGCTATCTTAACTAGGTAGTTAACTTGTATAACACTATTTATCGTTTATGATTTTGTTAAAAGCAAAATTTTTAATATTAGGCAACGTTTATGATCGAACAAACTCTGTGGCGTAATTTTACCTGTTTTATATCAAGCTTTGTACGTGTTACTTTTTTTTTTTTTTTTTTTTTAACTTGAACGGGTTTGCACTTGACCATAGTTTACCTGATAGCAGGCAAAGGCTATGGCCTAAGATGGAGCGTGCTTACCCGATAAGAACCGATTCACTCTCGCTTTGAAGATCGCTGGATTATAGTGCGTGGGGAACAGAGAGTCAGGCAGGGAGTTCCACAACCTTGCGGTACGAACAATAAAGGTAGAAGCGTACCGTTTCGTGCGGGACTTAGGAACTTCCACCATAAACCGGTGTCGTCCTGCCGTACCTCTACTCGTCCGATGATAGAAGGGCGCAGGCGGAATTAGTTCGTGCAATTCAGCGGCACACTCTCCGAAATGCAACCGATAGAAAACCGACAAACTGGCGACTTTGCGACGGTGTTCAAGACTTTGAAGTTTGACTTTTTGCGTTGCAAATCTTATAAAAAGTAGCAGACATCGATGCCTTCAACTAAAACACAGTGATCCATGAAATACATTTGTACTTTGCCTACTTGTGCCCGAATTTTGCTAGCGATTAGATTAACATTTATCTATTAAGACATTTGTTTATACACTTATAAACACACATATTAAACCTGGAACTGAAACAAATATAGTTATCAATAAATTATTTTATGGATATGTATGTATAAATATATGTAGAAGTATTGCTTTTAAATTTCACTGTTTATTTATATTTAGGCTAAGATAATATTTAGTTAGATCATAAGAACACTAGACGTTAACACATAAGAATCAACAACAATAATAAATAAATTGGTTTAAATTATAAACACAACGTTATACTTCCCATGGTAACTAACTATAAAGAGAGAAATAAAATTACAATAAAATTATTGAAATCCATAATCTTTACAGTAATTTTCTGCTTCTTCGAATAAAGGATTCTTTTTCAAGGATGGAGTACTACCGTGATAACTCATTACTTAAAAAGTCATCAATAATTTCTCTAGTAATTGCGACTGTAACATACACAAGTAACAGTGACATGCCCTAAATATTCCCCGTATGTCACGACCACATATTACTCAGAAGTTGCTTATACAATCTACATGATTTTCTCTTATGTTGTCGACAGATTCGCGTGGATAGAATCACGAACGAATGGCATGGCACTATGTCCATTGGAGCCGTCGCCGCACTTCCAAGCGATGTGCCGCCTCGGTCGGCGTTACACATCGAAACGCCCGCTTGGGTACTGGCTAGCGATTTACTGTTGAATAGAGGCAGATACGTGAGTATTCAATTGTTTTTGTAGCCACTACCTATCTTTTAAATTATAACAACCGGCAATCACTTACGTCAAATGATGTCGAAAATTACCTCGACATGTTAGCGCTACAGGCTCCTTCATCTCCTGATGTAGGAGCCTGTAGCGCTAAGGACGAGTCTTTTATTATAAGTTGAGGCTTCCATGATTTTATCTTCTTATTACATGATACCAACCACAATGTTAAAATATGTCTTTTCTTTTTATCATAGATCGATCGACGTCATACAAACGTGAGAATTATTGGAATATGTATAATAAAGCATTTTTCACGATAAATGTGTATAGTTTATTACATTTTCCCTGTATGTACTCACTACGGAAAGTATATTTTAGTTTGAAACAGAAAAAGCCAATGATTTTGAAGGCTAAAAAAATGTTGTATGCATTTGATGCGCGACTTTAACTTGCAGGCCGTTAGGTTGGTCTTCAGTTTCTATAGAAAACCTGTCAAATCAGCAATGTTAAAGGTCATTTTGATACCCATTGTGTCCATTGCTTGGTCTTTGCTCTCCGCAGTTAGTATAACCCAGCTATCAGTTTTTCTTACATAGTTTTGTTGTCATAAATAATTGGGTCAAATAGAAAAAAATCATCTAGAATTATCAACGAAAAAAATTTTTCTCTTACACCTTAAATTTTACATGTCTTTTGTAAGGATATGATTTGAAAATATTGACTTTATTATTTAACGTTTTCTATAGACCCAGTTACTTAGTATAATCGAGAATTACTCGAATTATTCGAACTTAAATTTTATTTGATATCACGAATAAGACACAATTGATTAAAATTCCTGACAGTTTCGATCCTAAACTCTTTACAACGAAAATTATTCTCACAATAATTAAGACTGAACTGTGCTGCAGGCAGTAAATGTTAAATGTTCACGCTTTTTGTTCGTTCACGCTGTTTGATGACACGCTATTGATTAGCTTGTAATATTCATGTAATTGTTTCAGATTATCACAGACCAGGGCAGGTCTCTGGATCAAATAACGGAGAATACAGTGCTGACATTGCACTTTAGATTCAACAGCGAGTTGGCGCTTGATATAGATGGCGTCAGCCGCGGAGTGATAGGCGTTGTACCACGCCTATTTTCCAATGTTTATCCAACTATTGACTTATACGGCCGCGTCGTGCAGGTAACTGAGTCATTTGATACGATAGAAGTGTATAATATAAGACATTAGTAGCATTACTTAGTCTTTGGTCTGAATAACGTGTCGCCTCACAAGACTACGTACCTCCCGCCGCTGCTTGACATAAAGTTAGATGTGGTCCATAGTATCGATGTCTAGCATTCGAAAATTGTCTGAACAGTTGTTCAAATAAATATTACATGTTTTTACGCGGCCGTCGTTCGAAGCCATTTCTAGGGAATTTGTGACAAAACAACTTAAACGTGTCGAGAATCTCATAGAAGTTATGCCTTTCTTATGTCTTATATTATTTAGACTGATTTGTGATAGTGTTACCCAAAAATTACAAAACATATGTCTGTATGTTGTAGGTTTCAATCCTGCTGCATCCCCACGTGATGTTAGGCGGCAACTCGCTGGATTTGCCTGTCATTGAGGAGAACAACTTGGAGGATGCAGGAGACTCGCCCGACGACGACGGCTACGGAGGAGACGACGACGAGGACTACTCGCCCAGACTCGACGAGCAGCAGCGCCGGTTCAACCCCGGCCCGCACCACAACCACCACGGACCCAACGACTGGCGCCACCACATGCAGAACGGATGTCTGCCAAACGGACACGGAGAGCCCGGTCCGAGCCGCCGCCCTGATTGCCTGCCCGGTCTTCCAAACGCCAACGATGCACGCAATCATCAAATCAAGAACAAACAGCTCATACCCTACAAGAAGTCGCTCCATCACAGCTTGATCCTGCCCAACGGATTCGAAATCAACGCGTCCGACAACGACGAGGCCGCGAGACAGATATTCGCCATCCGACGGAGCCTGTCTACGGAACAGTTCTTCCGCCCGCCGCCGGAGGGAGAGAGCGGCGGCGAAGAGGAAGACGAAGATTCCCGGAACTCGCTAATTAACGCTCTTAGCCTCGGCTCCCGAATCGGAGACGATGACGACACGCTGGACGTACCTGAGATCTGCGACACGAACATCCGACACAACGACCGCTACCCGGAGGCCAGCGACGTGGACCTGCTTGACAACGAAATCATGGACGCGCTCACTCTTGACGCCGCCAACTTGCCTGACTTGACCGAGGAGCAGTCGCCGTCTATCGACGAGTCTACTCGTCGCGACGAGCTCTGGTCCGATGGGATAATGCATGTCGAGACGTTGAGATACCTTAGCATCGTTATAAGGTACAATCCTGAGGAGGGCAGCGTGCGGTTCGCAGACCGTGACTGGGTGTTTTATTCGGAGACGAATGGAAACTGCGAGCACATGCATTTGGCTCTTAAGTACTGGAATTACTTAGTTCTACCCTACCCGGACATGCGCGAGGTGGTTGCTAGCGGACAAGTCAGGTGTTATTGCTCAGGCTGCCAACCGGACGCTACGCCACCGTTTGCAGGTACTTACTGGAACATTATCGCGTCATATATGCGCTCTTCTATTGGTCCGTATTCGGCTGTAGAGACGTGCGAGTGGAGGTTCTAAGTACGTTTTTTTATGGGTCTTATTTTCAAGAAACGATTATCGTCTTCTTAAATCGATTGAAGGACTTGGTAAGGTGCGTGAGGACGGTTTGTATTTCTTTATCATACAGTGAATATGTACTTTTACCACGTGTCCATCACATCCATATATTTAGTATGAAGATACTTCATAGTGGTACACTTTATTCATATTCTGGTTCTTTGAAACCATAAAAATGTAAAAGGACATAAATACTCGCTTTCAGAGAACTCAACTAGTCGGAGAATATGACAAACGTATTAATATACTTAATGAAATAAATATATTTCAAGATATTTTGGTACCTTGTAACCATTGAATACAAACTAAGGCGCAATCTGTCTGAGACAAAAGATCATCTCGAATCTAAACCGCCTTCGAGCATTAATTATAATTTTGCTAACAGCGTCCTCCGCTAAATTAAACATTAGCCAAATACGAGCACTAACGTAGAATCTTTTCACGATTTTTTACACTTGATAAGCTCACGCTTGACTACAACTCGCCTGATGTTAAGCAACGTTGTAATCCACGATCTAGCGCGCTTGCCTAGAAACAAACAAGAAATACGTTACCTGAAGGCAAAATCGGCTTAGAACGCATCGTCATTATCACGTCCACTGTTGTACTGAATACCCCTTTGCTGGCGCTTAACCAATTACTGGTTAGTACTGAGTTGGTTTTTGCGGCTTGCGACCAGTATCTGGCATATGTTCTCTAAATTTACGCAACTTTTTACTCATTGTTTGACAAAATATTAATTATTTATATACCATTCTACTGTAAATTTAACGAAGAGTCGAAAAATTTATCGATTTTGGTAGATATTATAACAAATTACAAATCTATCAATAGTGATTGCTTACCAAAAGAATACAACCAACTGCTCACAATTTGCTTGCTTGGTGACAGCCGCGGAACCTTGCCAGCGAAGGGGATAAATAAACCTATCAAGTTACATTTCCCCATGCGCTATTTCGATACAAACTGTTGTATAGATAGCCTCAAATGCTTAGAACAATCTCAGATCTCGCCTCTAGAAAACCAAGCTTGTAGCTTAGAAAATTTCGGGAGTAAACATTTTGTATGAAAACACATTTGTTTTGATAAAACTTAAAAACTACAAAATCTATGCTTTAGGTTTTCTAGAGGCGAGATCTTTGCTTAGATACCAGCAATTTAAGATATGTGTGAATCATCAGTCTATCTTTGTTAGTTTTTGGGTTTGACTATACAACAGTTTGTACGGGAATAGCTCAGAGACGACTGATCGTTGAGATATGTTAACTAAACGGTTTTCACTCACGTGTAATTCACGTATGTTTTTTACGCGTTTCGGATGTAATGACATCCATGCCGCGGGTCCCAGAGCGCACTTCCTGAAGATGGATGTCATTACGCGCAACGCGTAAACAACATA